>OVBJ01000567.1:0-50153 GCA_900406535.1 Noccaea bulbosa | reverse complement strand
TAATTTTGCAAAATCAAACACACTTTGGGAAATAAATTGTGCAATTGTAAGCTGAGGAATTAATCGTGCAATTTTAAATAGTTGGAGAATTAATCGAGGTTTCTCGTACTGAAGTTTCTAATTTGTAATATTGTAACTGCATGCGTTATTCTTGTGATAAGGTAAGATAATAGATTTGAAGTATCTTAATTTTCGACCAATTTGATTCCCTATTTATTTACATATTTATTAATAAATTTTAACTCTATAATAGGAATGTTGTTTATGCGTAATTCCTTAGTCTAAACTCTATTCTCGTTGGAATATATTGTTTCTCTTGTATTATTTAATTTGTTTCCTTTGTCTGATTATTTGGAGATGGCTAAAGTAAGGCAAGTGTTTACCTGTTTCCTATGACCGTTTTAAAATAACTATTTCGTTAGTTCTTTAATCGAGATCGTTGCTATTGGTGAGGAGTGTAAGCAGGAAATAACGAAAGAAATCTTTTACCCCCAAAAAAATTATAACGACTGGAATGGAACCCTCTGTGTTACGGATTCATCTGAAATGTAATAAGTCTAGCTAATTTTCGCGGAAAACATTATAATACCCTATTATATGTAAAATAGTCATGGACAGTGGAGAATATCTTCGATCAAAGTTTATGAGGAAACAATCAAATCGCCGGGATATACCACCGTCTCGGTTTTTAAATGTTTTTAGGTTGATGACTGAATGAATATAACGTAATTAACGGAAATGAACCGTAGACGTTCACAGATCCGTTTGTCGACAAATTGGGCAATTTGACCTCGTATTCAGCCATCGAACAATACACTGGTAGTGGTATTTGTGGATGCATGCCAAAGCGGTGATATCGTCTCTGTTTTGGAAAGTGTGCAAGCATATTGAGCAATCTTGAGCTTCTTCCTCATGAGTTGCTGGCCGTATTGCCGTCTGTAGATTGTTGATCAGAATCTCCGAAGCAGATCTTCTTTGACGGGCGTTGCTGCCATCTGTTGTGACGAAGTTGTCACGTACTCCTCCACCTAATTGAATACGTCTTGTCATTAGGACAGCGTCGACATAGCGTACAAAGTGTTGTGGCACTGAATTAGTAGTGGGATCTCCCATTTTTTGTTGATCTTCCGTCTCTGTAGATAGGCCGATAAGTCTGTATTTATAAATGGTCTGTTAGATGACCGGCATTTAATGTTCCAGCTGTATTGACCCTCTCCCAACGTAGAGTTTATAATTGAACATTTTTTATTTCGGGCCTCCCACTGCCAATTTGGATTTATTAACATTAAGGGCCTCCGGCCCAATCGATGGTTATAAGTACAGTTGTAACATGTGAAGGAGATGCAGTTTAGACGTCGGAATGTCTACAACATTTATCGTCACATCTGACATTTTTAGCCCTTATAAATAGGATTTTGTGAGGATATTTTGTTGAACTATTTTTTAAAAATTTCCATAAAATTGGTTCTCTTGGATTGAATAAATTAATTTACATGGAAACATTTTTTAAAAGTTGCTGACGTAATAGATGAGGAATGTCGAAATTTTAAATGGTTGGTGTCGATGCTCGGTAGTTATTTTGTGATGCCGGAAAACGTAGAGCTTAAAAGGATGGAACGCGAGTCCATAGATTTGGAGCTATAATAAAAGGGAAATTTTTATTTGCGGGAAAAAGGTTGCATGCGGAATTGGAAAATGAAAACATAGAACAGAGTGTCTGTCTAGTAGTTTATTTCAGACACCTCTTTGAAACTGGAAAAAGGAAAGGGTGACACGGTTAGCTTCTCAGGAACCTGCTCAACCTACGTCATGTATATGAATTTCTTCATTCTCTTGTAGTAGAAGCACTTGGCACATGTGTTGTCCACGTCGCTGTAATGACAGCTGGCGGTTGGTTTCATTTTCCGGATGTTTCTGAGGTACCGTGCTCTCACAATCACTGGCAATCCATGCAAGGATGCCTTCACATTCTTCCAGGCGGCGTCAACGGCGGTGGAGGAATTGTTCCATTGCAGGTGGCCGAAATAGAGCTCCCCCTCCTCAGTCATTCCATTGCATAGGAGGAGGACCGCGTAGATGTACGTTGCTTCTTTGTGCCCTGCATCTGCTGCTATCGCGAGACGACTGAGGCCACCGGGGAGATCGTTGTCGCGGAAGTAATCCAGCAAACCTTGTATGTAGTTTGCATCTGGGTTGTTGTGGGCAAGACACTTCTGCATGGTCTTCGGACGCCGCGAGGGGTTTTTTCACCAAAGGTGCCAGGCTGATGGACCTGTACACCACACTCGTGTTGGAGGAAGCGTGGATTTTTTTGCAAGAGAGTATGGCGTTGTGGAAATCGGGGGCTGACGCTGCTCCGACCTTCGTTAAGATGACGCCAATTACGTCACGGGGGAGGGATGCGAGGCGGCTGACAACTCCGGGTTTCTCCATCGTTGAATAGGGTAAGAAATTTAGTGGTCACTGTGATTATGTGATGGTTTGCTAGCGTATTGTAGGATCTGTTTAAATAGGGTGGTCACTTGCTCATCACCTAACACCGTAACGTCTGAGTGAACGGATCGGCGATCATTGGCCTTTATTAAGGGAGTCGTAAATTGGTCAAAGAGGGACGTTACGTGTCTCTTGCTCTTTCTGTGTAGGCGTCGTATAGTCTTTCGCTAAACGAAAGGGCCCGCCTGTTCAGTGTTTCCGACCTGACATATATTTATGTTGATGGTTGTCGAGACGTTCATAACTGCCTGAAGAAGGGCTCCTATTTGATTGTTGAGAGGCTGTTCGGTTTTCCGAGGTTATGGGCCCGGATTTTTATCCAAATTTAATTTCCGGCCCATGACGCCTTAATTGGTAAGTGATGGGCCAATTTGTTAAGTAAAGTCCCACAACGCATTTGGCTCCTTTGTTAAGTCGGCAGGAGCCTATATCGCGAGCTATCGTTATTTCTTTAAAATTACAAATGTTGACAGTAGAACGGCAGACGATACTTTGGGCGGGTCAGTAGCTTACAGTGGTACTGTCTGAATCCATCATTTGTAGAACCATCAATGATACTTTTAAGCTACTTACTATTCATTTTTTGAAATACACTTTTAGCACTGTTGAGCTTCATGGTTTTGCTCTTGGGAACATGTTATTCCGTGAAAAAGTTGGTCGGTGGGAGTTCGTAGCCATCGGACAGGGTAGGCATCGTCGGGGAATCTTCTTGGCTACGTATGCGATGGAATCCTTTGGTGTACCACATCACTATATCTTTATTCTCTATTCCTCCAAATACAAAATAACACCTACGACTTTACGTAAACAAATCTTTTTATATATTTATATTAAATTTGTAGGATATTTCTGTATGAGTTCATTTTTTAAACTGAGGTTTATCATATATTTGATGGTTTAGAGGGTTAAGTATTCAAATCATGCACCGTCAAAAAATATAGAGTTAAGGAAATTATATAATAGAGATGTAAATTATACCTTTGACCGACACGGCTAATGTATCGTCGCCTTGGCTCCGCTCGGCGTGCAAACCGCCTGTCGAAACCCCCGTTCTATTATGCGGTGTGATCCACATGTTATAGTTGGTGAATGCAGCCCGAATCTGTGTGTAATCGTCTTGGTGTAGAACTGGGCCTGTTGGTGGCCCATTAAGTAAACGGTAATCAAATTTTTTTGCCATGTTTAGTTTTCCGGTTAGTGTCAACCACCACCATGTATGCTATTGTTGTTGGTGGAATTGAATTGTTTGTGGCCAGCTGTGTACTATGTATACCAACCCGGTAATGCGCGGCAATTTTTATGTTTAGTAATTTGTGTATTTCCAAATTTTGGGCCGAAGTGTATAAAGATATAGATTAATTGAAACAATGTCATACGAAATATAATACATTTAAACCATCTGTCTGTAAATTCTGAGAGTAATTGTCGTACTGGTTAACAATGTCAATAAAAATGTGTGGCAGTATAATATCGGAAGAAGAGGATAACAGGTTACAGAACATATATTACTGTTCACATGAAAGGGAATTTGGCGTCGAAATATTATACAGCATCAAGCTCACTAAACCAATCATTGTGTAATGGGTTTGTAATGTTTTGACAGAATTCGTTGCCAGAATCGAAAGTTTCTGTTTATTAGTCATACGAACGGATCTGACTCATCAGAGGACCGCTGCTCTACATATTGGACAGCTTTGCCTGGAGTATAGCCACGTCACAATACATTGAAAGTGGAATTTGTGGGTACACCCTAAGTCGGTTAAATCGGTTCTCTCTTTGAACGTCTCTAGGCATATTGAACAATCTTCATCTCCCTCTTCATGCTTTGCTGCCCTTCTCGCCGTTTGCAGGTCGGTTACAAAGATGTCAGTATCAAGCCTGTTTGTTGACTGCGCACGGGTATCTGTTACAACTAAATATATATCAATGGGCCCACCTCCCTGTCCTTCAGCTGACATTTGTACGGAGTGGACGAAACACAGGAAGTGGTGAGAAATCCGAGTTGCTTCCGCGTCTGATATGTCGTGGTAGATGAGAAGGAATTGAATGTTACTTCTCAAGGATGCAGGCGTCGGTCCTGTCCCATTGATCGGGCTTGGCATTTGGATCGAGACATCACTCTGCTGCGTCGTAGGCCTTCTGAAGATGAGGTGGATTGTGCTCGGCATCTCTCGTATGGAAACCCGTGGTACATAGGAGAAGGAATATGTGATGCTTTCTGACTCACCCATTATTTCGTCGTTTTAAGATGTGAATATTGACTCTCGTTAAATGACTGGGATGTATATATATATTTTCCGTCCAGCCGTGCCGCTATAAATTTCCTCTAATCCTATGTCACTCTCTTCTGGCGAAGAATAAATGCAGGCAGTCGTGGGAGAGCTGGCGCGTTGTTGACCGGCGAAGTAATGGATGGGAAACTGGAGGGTTTAGAGCGTTGCTAAGTAAGGCGATGCTGGGCCTCTACTTATTGAAGGCCCAAGTAATTGTTTTTATTTCTATTATACCTGGGGGACCTCTTCATTACGTCGTGTTAAATGGGCTTCAGGTCAGGAAGCGCGAGTATGTGCCGAACGGGGCCCATTACCACTGGCCCGTTCGAGTTTCATAGTACCTGTTCCTGGGATCCGCGCGGGCCTAGTATAAACCCATCAGGAGAGGAAAATCAGTGTGCATAAACAAAATACGATCCATTCCTGTCCAGTAATTGTATTCAATATATGAGGTTGTGAAGGATGACTTTGCTCGGAATTATACGGACACTTAAACTGAGAAGGTAAACTGTAATTCAGGTGAACTGGAAGTGAGGATTTGACGTCAGGCGTTTAGGGGACCTGCAATGCTTCTTGTCCACTCCACGGTCAACGATATCCGATTATGTTTCCACTAACTCGCCACGAATGCTCTCTGCTTCCGCTGGCTCCACACCGGTCACCATCGGCATGTTCTGGCGACCTGGATGTATAATTGGCTCCATTACATTGGTGACATATTTATTAGCGGATGTAGATAGTAATGTACTGGTTAGTGACGGTGTTACCGTGCTAGCGAGGCAAGTTATTGTAGATCTCCTTGTACACAATATTCTTTACTCCATCATCTGTGTCATCGTCTCCTTGCAGGATTCGCAGTCCTTCCGGTGATGTGACTCTCGAGAGAGCCACATATAGCTGACCATGACTAAATACGGGATTAGGTAGGTATAACACCACTGATTTCAAACTTTGACCTTGACTTTTGTTAATTGTCATGGCGTAGCAAACACGGATCGGAAATTGACGTCTTCTTAGCGTAAATGGATGTTGTGATTGCGGGGGGGGGGAAAGAATGATCCTCGGAAGTAAGACCTTATCACCAACATACGTTCCTGTCACAATTTGTCCCTCCACCAATCTTTGGCCTAATTGAGTGACAATCAGCCGTGTACCGTTGCACAGTCCCTGTTTTTGATTGATGTTGCGTAGAAGCATTATAGGGGCACCAATCTTCAGCGTCAGCTTATGTTTTGGCAAGCCTGGAAACTCCAAAGAGTTTAAGTACTCAACAGGGTATAGAGCATCATAATGTGATCCTTTCGTATCGCCTTTTGCAATTGTGTCCGAGCTTAGGTACTCCCTGCCCTCGCCCTGGGTCTGAGATAGGAGGTAGTCGTTTATTTCATCTACTGTTTCATTCCGTGGTGTGAGGATGGCTTGTTCTGTTAGGTTCTGGACGCCGCTCTTTGTTGCAACATCGGTAGCGTATGCTGCGCCTGCGATTTGCCGTAAGGGGGTGGTGGTTCGTTGCATGAAAAACTTGTTATCCACGGCAAGGACGTGACCACCATCTTCACTAATACCCTCTTCTGGGGCCATTGTCGCAGCGGTTAACCGTTGCCAACGTTAAGTAGCCACTTAGCGAATCCTGTTTCTGTGTCATTCAGTCGCATGTTTTTCTCTAAGGTAAACACATTGCATTCATTCCACAGGAAGGACTGACTTATAGATGCTAAAACCGTGTCGGCACGTGTTCCGTGAGGTACAACCGGGAGTATTTGTCGGAAATCTCCTCCAAGCAGAACTGTTTTACCTCCAAATGGTTTCTCGCCTGCTGATGGGTCTTTCTCAGAAAGTAAGTCTCTCAAAGTTCTATCGACTGCCTCGAAAGCGTGACGATGACACATTGGAGCCTCGTCCCAGATGATTAGATCAGTCTCCACAAGTAACTCCGCAAGCATCGTACCTCGTTTGATTTCGCAAATAGAATCCTCATTCACATGCAGGGATATTTTGAAACGCGAATGCGCCGTTCTGCCTCCCGGCAAAAGCAATGCCGCTATACCAGATGAAGCGACGGGGATGACGACCTTCCTACCTGCACGCCCTCCAGGACCATAGAGAAAGAATAGTTTGCCTGATTTTGTTTTCACAGAGTGGAAAACAGCGTCGTAAACCTTTCTTTGCTCCATATTCAGAGTCTTGAATAAATGGCGATGCTCTTCTTTCTCTTTAGTGATATTGTATTGTTGTTCCTGTGATTTGTAATTGGTCTTTAGTTCCTGCAAAACGTGCGGCTCAGGTTTCGGCATACCTTTAAAGTCCGTAAGTGATCTCTCATGCTGTAATAGGATGTTCTCGATCTCCATCAGAGTGTACTGCTTGACGTCATCATCATCTTCTACGGTGAAATCTGGGAACCCAAATTCCCGGCGTTTTTGTTCTACAATTCCCTCGGACATTGGTTTCCAGCATCGGTCCCAGAAATGACAAGGGTCGGCCACCTCGCAATATATGAGTATAAGGACAAATAAATGCCGCAGCTGAAATGGTGTTGCCCATTGATTAGCTTCCCGTATGGCTTGATGCCACTCCTTATCGTTTTCCAACAAACCTCGCGCATGACATGCTGCTTGGTAATCTTTTTTTATCTGACCATCAACCATTAGAAATTCATCGTAGCTCCTTGCTCCCCTCACTACATTGACCAATATTCTTAAGTAGTATAGCTGACCGGCGTTTGGATGAATATTAACAATTCGGCCTATTGCGACTCCTCTAAGTCTTTTACGCCAAACCTTTCCCTCTTTATCCCAAGTAAAATGAGCTGGGAATTCAACATATGTCAGTCGCCTGGCGTCTTCACATTGGCTATTCATCACCATCCATTCGGTGAACATCGTTTTCTCAATTCCAGGTCTGGCGAGTAGAAAGCCGAGATGGTCCTTGTCTTTGTATGGCACAGAATGTTCACCCTTCAAATGAATAATCAGCTTCTGTACTGAAGGCTTCCTTTTGTGAATGGGGAATGCAAAAATCCGCCACGTAGCCTCACAGGCGGACAGGAAACGACAGTCGAGAAACTCCTGTATCTCATTTCGCTCTTTTGCAACCTTCACCGCATCTGCACCGGTGTCCACGGTTGTGCCTTTTTCAATCAATACCGTAGCCTTGTCCACTCCCTTGGTGATGTATTTGAATAGATACTTGATCGCATTTGTTGTGTTGCACCATTCCACATTAATGTGGGCCTCATATTTCTTTAAGATGTCTAAATTATGGGGAATGACAAATCTATTATCCAGGGGTGTGACTCCTTTTCTTGCAATGTTATGGTCGTCACGGCGGCGGCGGTAGACTATGTATCCAGACTTATCGACAGTGGTGAAGTCATTAAATGGCCGTGGGAATTTTTTGGTGCAGACGTTTTTAGCCATGCATGGTGACGATGGCCGGTCGATTCCACAGGGCCCGTGCATCATGTGTTTCTCGACAAGTTCGAAACCAGCAGGATCTTTGGTTTTGTCCGGTAGTTCGGCAGAGATAATACTGTTAATCTCCTCCGGAGTTGGAATTTTCGTCCCCTTACTGAGCCATATAAGCATATGCGCGTGAGGTAGACCGCGCTTCTGGAATCCGATTGTGTGAAGCACTGTTTTTTGGGCACCAAAAAAAAAAAAAATTTAATCGCTCATTTAAACCACAGATACATGTTGCCAGTATATTAGAACGTTGCGGATATTCATATGATAATTTCTGTTAATCTGACCTGCAACGTATGGGTTGAAGAATGTCCCTTGTTGTAGATCCTTAAGCAAGTCCCCTAACTTCGTTTCAAAAACACGGGTTTCAAGATCAGGCCTATCATTTGGTGATAACCCCCCGTAGGTTGAGAGATGTTCTTTTAGCTCGTTTCAGTTTGGGTTTGCAGTCATTGTGATGAACAACGTTGGATTCCCATATGTACGACATATAGCCATGGCGTCATGATATTTTTCAACCATGTATCTAGGCCCTCCGGTAAAGCTAGATGGTAGTATAATTCTTTGCCCAATTTTTTTACCTTCCATTTCCCCTTGACCAACAGCGTCGAATATATTGTTGTACAGATCCGCTCGAAGGACATCCTGATTGTTTCTTGCCCACGTTAACCTTTCTTGCTCAACGGCTGTGTAGGCATCAACGACATACTGGTGAAATAAACGCCCAGCTTTAATAAGTGACATACCTTCATTCAGCCTGGTGTGGAGTTGATAAGCGTAATACTCACGTATACTAATGAAGGTTCTCTTCCTTTCCCCAAGCTGTGTTACGGCATGTGGAATTTCAGGGCGGAATCCATAATCTCCGTATGGAAACACCAGTGGTTATCGCTGATCTCCTGAAGTTGGGTGGATTGCAGCTGTAGAACGACATCTCTGTACCCCGTCGTAGCTGTTAAGTCTCCAACTATTAGGCCTGCCACCTCGCTAACTTGGGGCAGATCATACTGTCTGCCCTTTCCTTTCTGACCGACTAATCTGATTGTCAGGTCCTCCACCTGATTTGCCTCGTATCTATCCCGGGCTTTCCGAAAGAACCTACACAGGCAGTTGTGCTCATCTAACATTTGTATCAGTCCGAGGACAATATCTTCTTCCAATTCTGGTTGAGCAGCACGACGCGCCATGGTCTTAATGCGGTTGGAAACCTCGTTCTCGGTGTCGAAGATATACATTTGTAGGAATTTTGGTGGTTCGCCAGGAGGTGGAAGCAATGAGCCAATACGGTGGTAGTTCTGGCCTTGTATTCTAAATCCTGGTGGTCCATGCCCTGAGGTGACGTGGTGGTCTATTTTTGCGCCAATAGACGTGAACGCAAGGATGGAGTTGTAGATTCGGATCAGCATACGAAATGAAGAGTTGTTTGCGAGTAGGTCTTGTAGGTATGGTGGTGGATTTTTCATTGGTGGGAGTTTCACACGCCCCTGTTGACAACATATCGTGAATGTTGGCGTTCCGTTGTGGTCGTATCCTCTCCTCTCTGAATACCAGACCATCGCATTGCAATTGGTGCATTGTAGTAGCGGGTTTTCTTTTGCCATTGACTCTGTGGAGGTATTAGGTGTTGAATAAAATGTAAGGTTGCATAAGTAACTGTTTACGTGGGGAAACTTAACCTTTGATAAAGTAAAGGGAAAAAAAAAAAAAATTAACCTTTGAGTAGTTTCCGCTGTTTTCGTGTAAGGACGGCTGGAGTGACTGAAGGGTCCCCTGTATATTGGAAAAATGAGGCTCTCTTTGGTAGTTAAAGGTGGGAAGCTGCAGAGGTTTGGTGAAGTCTGACTGACCTTTGTGCCTTTTTGAGGACCTCTTTGATAGGACAATAGCTCGGCGCATTGAGCGGGCGTTTTTGCTTCTCACTGTATCATGTATTTACGTTGCAAGTCAGTGAAAATAAAGGGAGGCAGGTGGTGTGTGTGTTTGGGGCGTAGAGTATGTGTGGCGGTTACTGTGTAGAGAGTATACCGTATTCAGAGCACTTGTCGCAGCCACCTGTTGAAATAATAGATTACGCGTTAGCGAAGGTATGAGCGGTTGTGGAGATCGGGGAAAGTAGTGAATACGTACAGTCATAGTAGCTAACAGTTGGTTCCTTTTTTTTTGGTGGCAATGCTGCGCGCAGAATATTAGTTAGGCAGTGTGAGTACGAACAAACTGTAAAAAGAGGGTGTTGAAAGTCTGTATATATACTGGCCCGGTTGTCAATTGTTTGGGAGAATCTTACATTTAGAATTGGGGGCTGACTTTTTCGGAGGAGGTTTAGATGGCAATATTGCTTTCCGCAATGCTCTTGCTTCTTTTTGCTTGACTGCGAAATCAGAAGATTGAAATATCATGTTGCATGTTGATGTGGTAAGGGTGGTCGTCGGAAGGTCTGGGAACTCACTGTGTAAGGAGCATTTGTCACAGCCGCCTAGTAAGTTTGTAACATAAGCAAAATGTTAAAGAGTTAGTTACATGCGGTTTGGACGTGAGGAGCTGGCAATTTTTTCTAAAGCGTGCAGAAACTTAAAGAGCTACCGCAAACAGAGGGAGCTGCAGTTTGTTTGGTTTAATTATTTAAATATGTGTGGCACTTACAGTGATAATATATCTTGATGGGGTTCGACGTTTCCCCTGCCGTTATATTTATATAACATGAACAGAGAGGTGAGGACGTGATTCAGATTTCATGTAGGGACATTGGGTGTAACTCTATATGTTAGGGGTGGGTAGACAAACCTTGTAAATTTGTCTGTCCGCGTTTTCGTTTCCGATTTGGGAGACCCACCACTTGTGGAGGTACATCTCCATTGCCGTCCTGTTCCATAATATGTAGACGCCTGCGTCCCGCTTTGGTCTTTACTGCGTCAGGGACATGGAGGTCGTTAATATCTACCAAGCGTGACATTTATACCAAATGTAAGGCGACCGTTACCTGCCGGAAAATATGCACGAAGATTCCCAGTGCAGTTTTCTTTGCGAAGAAAAATGCTGTGGCGTGAGAAGTAGTTGCCGGTAAAGTCGGCGGGTGTACTAAGCCCCGGTAAATGTAATACCGTTCCTGCAGGGGTTCCGAGCTAGCGGAGTTCCAGAGACAACACACAGGCCGAATTTGTTTCCGCTAAAGGAATGTCAGAACCTTACCTTTTTCGGCAGGTGTGGAGCGTAATCTAAGGGAGCTATCTTCGTAGTTTGAAATGGCATTGAATGGAATTTATGCGGTTTCCTTTTTTTTGAACGCGAGAATTTGGGATTAAATGGAGTGATACAGTGGGAGCATAAATTCGGTTATCCTGTTCCGCTACGCGCGGGACATATATTTAGAATATTTTCTATATAAATAAGTTTTTTATTTTCTCTAATTTTTAATCCAAATATTCAGGAAATTTAATTTGTCAACGTACTTTATTATATTTAAGTATGATAAAACGGTAAATATTATTATGTGAAGTCTTACTAAATTATTTTAAAATTTAGTATTTATGCATAATATATACGTAAATATAGTTTTACTAAAAGTAAGATATGTATGGTGGGATACATAGAAGAAATATATGGGGTAGAACTTCGAAGATTTGAAATTATTGTTTATATGACATCAAATAATTTACTATAAATTTGCAATATTTTGTTTTCTTCTTCAATTCACCATAACTCTGCCTTCGCCCACTCTTTGTCGAGTTGAGCACTTTGAATGCAGGAGGATCAAAACACCCACCCTTGAATCTTTGACTCCAGTCTCAAACTCTCAATTTTGGTGTTTATATCATGTCTTTGTTATGTGTTAAAGCGTACTATCTTGATTACTTCCACATTTGTCCAACTTATGTATCTGAAGAAGTCTAAACATAATTTATATTTTTTTGCAAGTGAAAGTGTCGCTACTGCCAAAAATACAACGATGAGAACTTATAATAAAATATGAGAGCTTGCAAGTATATAGATTCAAAGCTGGTTAACAAAGGTTGAATATCAAAGAAATTAAATACAATAAAGTAATCGAAAATTGCAAATTAAGGCATTTGATTGTACCCTTTATGTCGTGGTACACATTTTGCAATGGATACGTATTCCAAATGACGGGTTTTTCTTCAACTGCATATGTACGCTCCAAATATCAGATTTCAGAGACTATACAAAGGAAAAAAAATAGAAGTACAGACAGTAGAAATTCGAAGAATTCCATAACTATTAACTCCATTAGTCTTTTCAAGTTGCTTTCGCAGCTTAAACAGCTCTCTCCTGGCATCCTCGCCACTGCAGGCACAACCTTGCCACTATCCACGCATCCTAGATTACATCTAACAGAAATGCACCAAAAATATTGATTACAAAAGGATAGGACCTTTTTCAGCTAACTTCCATTGTTGTGCATCTGAGTTGTCTTTATAGAGAGAGTAGGAATCTCCTTCGTTCCATGAAAGTACAAACGTAATTATAAACCAGGAAAAGTGTAAACATAATTTAAAGTAATTTATGTGCAATTGTTAAGATAAGTGTGTAACTGTATGTATATATTTATGTATGGTATTAAAAACTTTGTTGGGTCTCTTTTTTGGTGCCTAAAGAGAGTGTATAGTACCTTTCTTTTGACAATTAATGTGTTGAGTTCTTTCGGCATCTAATCTCCATACATACCTTGTCCGAGTGTTCAACATATATGACTACGTTACTAATTAATAATCTTCTGAATTCATAAACTACTCATTTCTACTTTCCATCAGTGGAAGCTTGAACTTGAAGAGTAGACAGCACTGGGAAAGATAATAATCGTAAATCAAATCAGATAATGTATGGCGAAGGCCAAAAACCTATTAGGGATAAGTTCAAACGGCAAGCAGCAGCAACGAAGCAAAAAAAAGGAAAAAAAAAAACCAAGGGGAAGAAAGGAGCAGGAAAAAAATCCGAGGGTAGATAGAATGGGGAGGAAACAGAGGGTAGATAGAATAAGGTGAAAACATAGGCCAGGTGAAAGAGGCGTCTTTTAGGGTGCAAGCCGTGGCCGCTTCTCTTTCTTTCCCGCATCGGATAGCGACCGCGCCGGTGGTTCGTGTAAACGTGACGAAGACGGTACACTTGTCTTTGATCCCCCTCCGGCTGCCTGCTCTCCGAAGTTAGCCTCTACGGACGGCGCATTAGAGGCCTGTAGTGGGTTTGGTTCGGGGCCACAGTTAATTGAGGGCTTGTCAGTGGTGTCGGTCGGAAAATCGGCAGCCGCGTCAATAATACGCGAAACGGTGAATGTTTGGCGAGCGCAACTGAAATTGTAGTCGGTAAGTTTGATTTGGAACTTGCAGGTGCGCCCGACAATAGATTGAAGTGCTGGAGGAATTGTTCTCTGCACCGTATCGGCACCTGCATCAACAGCCTCCTGTGTAACAACACGTTTGTAGTGAGCATCGTTTGTATGAGAGGCAGAGGTATATCTAAATTGGTGGTAAACTTTACCTCGACAGATTCCTTCAAAACATCGCTGGCGTTGTTTCCCGCAATGTTCTTTCCGTCATTGTCGAAGATGACAAAAGTTGCAGAGTCTTCATCCTGGTCACGAACCGACACCTCGAAACGGTACCTGCAGCGGGACACCGTCGAGTAAACATTGACACAAAGATCTGGTTGACACTTAGAGTGGACGGGGACTAACCTGATTAGCCCAACGTTGTTTGTCTTCTTACAGGTTGGGCAGTACAATGACGTAGCTGTCTTCCCTAATTTGGTGTTGCACCGAGCGGTGGTGCATGCTATGTAGTACCAGCCATATTGACCAAGGATATCGACAACTGTTGCGACGCAGTAGAAACTCGCCTTCTGAAAGATCATGAGGGGAAATCTTAGCAACAGGAGCAGTTACTGGATGGTATTCAGGATCTAACAACATACGACGTAAGGAAACATAGCAGGGCCATGTATATCCAGGTTGTTTAATTTGTAGTCTAACCTGAGGGTCGTTTTGGAGGAATTGGTTGATCTCTTTGATCGTCACTGTCTCGAGCTTAGTTATTGCTGAAGAGGCTGTCGAGACGGTTGGAACCTTCACCTCACCTGTGCCGAGCCTGGGAGACAATAGATTCGAGGTAAAATTAAATGCCTCTGTGTACATAGTTAACAGGTGGCAACGTACAGGGTAGGGAGTGAGTACCGGCGGAGGAAGTCATTAGTTTCTGCAATATCAGTGTCGAAGAAAAGTCGCGTTGATGAGGTTGAGTTTAGAGTTAGAGCACCTGACGGGGGGGATAGGTGAACCTGGTTAGTATGTGGTAAGAAGGAAGAGTGAATAAGATGCAGAAAAGTTTAGGGGAAGGTTGTACCTCCAATATTCTTGGGGTTGACAGTGGTGATGAGAAGGACCGTTGGGGTGGTCACGTCAGCGTTCCATTTTGCGCGAAAAGTCCCAGCAATGTTGCCCCACAGATTGACACGGACGGACTCTCCGCTGGTTAGTAAGACAATGAAACGTTGAGGGGTTTGTCAATGCGTGAGTTATTTTAACGGAGCGGCAAATGTAAAAGCTATTGTCATGACTCACTCGTTCATAAGGAGGTGCAAGAACACGCGGTCTTTGGATCTATTGTCAGGGACATCGACTGGTGATTCAGTCGCAGTTGGTGATTTTAGGTTGTCACCGCTGATAAGACGGAGTTGGCCGAGAACATCTACAAAGCAAGATTTGAAAGCAATGAGTAGTAGGCTGAGAAAAATGTGGAAATAATTGTGGGTACCGGAGTAATCGAGTTTCACAGTAAAGCTGCTCATCCCTATCCATAATTTGGGCGAGTTCATTGGAGTCTCTGAGGCGGAACTTCTGAGATGCGATCTCACTGGGTCCCTGAGGGACCTCGATGAGTGTTGTCTGGTCCGTGAAACAGAGGGTGTGGTTGCCGTCAGAAACCCTGTAGAGTGGTTTGGCGGGTCGGACCATAAACTTTTTCAACTTGAAGATTGAACCTGATTGCAAACTCTTTTCGTGGCCGAACAGCTGATTCGCAGAGATGAAACCTTGAACAGCGTTACCCTGAAAAATTGAGAGTATGTTAGCACCGTCATAGGTGAGGACTATACGTATATATGTCCAAGGGGGTGTGAAAACTACCTCTGAATCAAGGAGCAGGAGCTCTACGCCCATCAGAATGTTGCCTCTCTTGAAATTTCGAGCCTCCCAGGAATAAAGCAGACGGACGAAGAGTTCGTCATTGCAGAACGGGCCTTCCAGCGTATCGAGGATCTGGAAGGTGAGTGGCTGGGGAGAAGGATTCGGACTTTTGGGTGCCATGTTGAAATCGTTTGAAGGATGAATTTGTTTGGGGGAGGCTTGGTGGAGAAACAGCTTTCCAGATTTGGATCAACCGCTTCGTTGGAATGGTGGAGGGATTTATATGATTGGAGGGAGAGGACCTCAACCGAAGCAGCCATAAATTCGATTCTTTTAGTGGGTAGTGGGGATGCGAAACGGAAGGGAAGAAGAGGAAGAATCCTTTGATGGTGAGAAACGGAAGTGAAGAAGAGGAAGAGGAATCGATGGAGAACGGCGTCGAAGAAAGTTATATGCGGCGAGGACGGATCTTATAAGTGGTGTTGTTTTTCTAATTGTATTGGGCTAGGTGTGGGCTTAAAAAGAGACGTCGCACAGCGAAGAAAAATAAGAAGAAGAGAGGGGGTCCACGTGCTTACGTGGCAAGGTGAGGGGAGAAGCTGAAATGTTGAGGTGGATGGCCTAGGAGGCCTCAAACACCTGCTTTCAATTAGTAAAGATTTATAACTATAAATATGCATAAGTAGTTGAATGATTTGGCAAGAGCTAAAAATAATTTCGTAGATTTTATTTTTTAAGAGTTTTAGTCTTTAGATATAATTCGTGCAGAAGTAATTGAATGATTGACAAGACTCAAGAGGTATAAATAATTTTGTAGATTTTACTTTTTAAGAGTTTAAGTCTTCAGATGTAATTATGATTTATGACACTCGTCACTTCCCAACGAAGTACTTATGCACAAATACGTCACCAAAAAGCTGCATAGATGATTGACTGATTCGATAATACAGAAACCCTCAGTTATCAACTTGTCATTATTCCTTATCACTATATGGCAGCTAACTAGAAATATATATACCTTGTATTGTTAATCTGAAGATGGTTCTTACTGTAATGATTGTAGTTAATAGCTCACATATACATACGAAATATGTAAGAAAATAAAATTCGTTCCGACACCCAATTTCTCAAAACTATTCATCTCAAACACTTATTTCATATATTATTACTCATACACAAGCCTCCTCTACTATCTCTCTCTTGCATT
Organism: Noccaea bulbosa; assembly: GCA_900406535.1. NCBI lineage: Eukaryota > Viridiplantae > Streptophyta > Magnoliopsida > Brassicales > Brassicaceae > Noccaea > Noccaea bulbosa. Next base: position 33,584 of record OVBJ01000567.1, on the reverse strand, counting down.
TATCTTTTCATTTCCAAAATCTCACTTAGGCCATCTCCAAGAGTATGTTATATATTTTTTATTAATATAATTTATTGATATAATTTATTGATATAATTAAATTTTAAACAAAAATTAAAGTACACCAATTATGTAACACACTAACACATACGATAAAATAATACCCCAATTTCTCAAATTCTCTCATTTGATATACGTATCTCATTCTCTCTCTCTCTTTTTTTCTTTTTCATTATTANTTTTTTTTTAATATTTCGTTTTCTCTCTTTTTTTTTTTTTTTACTTTTTCATTACTTTTTTTTGTTTTTAATATTTAGAAATTGTGTTATGCTACTCCGATGGAGATGCTTTTAACATCTTTTCTCTGTTTCTCCCCCTCTCTCTCTCTCTCTCTCTCTCTCTTTGGATCTCTATCTCTTCTACTCTTTGTTTTGTCTTAAGAAAAAGATGGGAGGTAGTAAGAAGCATGTTCTCTCTAAAACCTCTTCTTCTCTTGCTATTGTCGAAGCAAATCCACATGACAACAAAGTTGTCCCCATTGAAGCACCGGTTGTATCTTCATACAACGATAGGATCAGGCCGTTGCTTGACACAGTGGACAGGCTAAGGAACCTGAATGTGATGAGAGAAGGGATCCAGCTTCCGACCATTGTCGTTGTCGGAGACCAATCTTCTGGCAAGTCAAGTGTTCTCGAGTCCTTAGCTGGAATCAGTTTGCCTCGTGGACAAGGGATCTGCACTAGAGTTCCTTTGGTGATGAGACTCCAGAGAAGCACTAGCCCTGAACCTGAGATCTGGCTAGAGTACAGCGACAAAGTTGTTCCTACTGATGAGGAACACATAGCCGAAGCTATTTGTGCTGCAACTGATGTGATCGCTGGTATGTTCTCACCCATCTCCATTTCCATACTGTTGATGTTCTGAAAAGGAGAATAAAAATGACACCTTTATCTGAAACATGCACATTCAAAACGAGCTAGCTACTTATATACAAGTCCCTGGAACTTACAACCTGCAAGATAGATTCTGAAACATGAAAATGACACCTTTATTTGAACTTGCACATCCATAACGAGCTAGCTACTTATATACAAGTCCCTGAAACTATATGTGCACATGTAACTGAATATTAGCGTCTAGATGTGTTATATTGTTCTGTAACTCCTAGACGTTACTGATTTTAGCGTCTAGATGTTTCATGCTGGTACAATAGTTTTCCTATCTGATGAAAGTTGAGAGAGTTGCATGTTATTGTGATAGAGAAGACTTGTAACTTGAGAGAGAGAGAGAATGAATGAATATTGCGAATGTATTGAAAGGAATGTGCAATTACAAACTGTAATGATCAAGTCCTCATGACGAACTGATCAACGATCTCATCACGATCGCCATAGCCTAAGCTCTGAATTACAGCATAAAAGCATGCAACAAATGAAAGCGAAGAAGACGATATTTAAAAGGTCGTTTGTTTCTGAAACTTGAAACGGCCGAGGCTTTGCCTCCTCCTTTATTCATTAAAACGCTCCGTTTCATTCTGAGACTTCCTCTTCTCGTGTCTCCACTTCTTTGCCATTAAGCACTTCCTCTTTTCGTGTTTCCATCGGCTTCTTGGGTGTCTTCTTCCGATAGTGCGTATTATGTACTCTATCATATTGCTAGAGACTAACCAATGAAAGTGTTGATTATGATAAGTACTTGTGAATACACTCAGGATCTGGCAAAGGGGTTTCAGATGCTACCTTGACGCTCCATGTGAAGAAAGTTGGCGTTCCTGATCTCACCATGGTCGATCTCCCCGGGATAACTCGAGTTCCGGTGAACGGACAGCCTGAGAACATCTACGAACAGATAGCTGGGATGATAATGAAGTACATCGAGCCGCAGGAATCCATCATCCTCAATGTTCTGTCAGCGACAGTCGATTTCACAACTTGCGAGTCCATTCGCATGTCGAGACAAGTTGACAAAACCGGTGAAAGGACGCTTGCTGTTGTGACGAAAGCCGACATGGCTCCTGAAGGTCTCCTGCAGAAAGTCACCGCAGACGATGTGAGTATCGGTCATGGTTACGTATGTGTTAGAAACCGGATAGGAGAGGAAACTTACGAAGAAGCTAGGATGCAGGAAGAGTTGCTCTTCAGTACTCATCCTCTGCTAAGCTTGATCGATGACGAGATTGTGGGCATCCCTGTGTTAGCTCAGAAGCTAATGCTCATCCAAGCGACAATGATCGGCCGCTGTTTGCCTGAAATCGTCCGAAAGATCAACCAGAAGATGGAGAGCGCGGTGCTAGAGTTGAACAAGCTGCCAATGGTAGTGGCTTCTACCGCAGAAGCATTGATGTCGCTGATGGACATCATTGGTTCTGCAAAGGAGTCTCTGCTGAGAATAATTGTGCAAGGCGACTTCTCGGAATACCCAGATGAGCAGAAGATGCACTGTACTGCTCGCTTGGCTGAAATGTTGAGCCAATTCTCAGATAACCTGCAAGCTCAGACACAGGACGCCACCACCAAGTTCTTGATGGATGAAATCGAGATTCTTGACGAGTGTAAATGCGTTGGATTGCCTAATTTCATTCCAAGATCAGCGTTCTTAGCTATCCTCTCACAACATGTTGATAAGATTCATACAAAGCCAGTGGAGTTCATCAAGAAGATATGGGACTACATTGGGGTTGTTCTCTCATCAGTGATTACCAAACAATCTGAAAACTTCCCACAGATTCAGTCGTCCATCAAACGTGCTGGTCGAAATCTTATCTCTAAGATGAAGGAGCAATCTGTAAACAGAGTTACTGAGATCGTTGAGATGGAGAAGCTTACCGACTACACATGTAACCCTGATTACATGAAGTCGTGGACGGAGAAGACCGCTTATCAGGAAAGCTTCGTCGATGCTGTGTTGAACGATGAGAAGAAACCTGAGAACGTCTCTTTAACTGGATTCGGGGATGTGAAGATCTCGCATCTAAGGAACTATCATGATCATTTACTGCAGCAGGCGTTCGATATGAAGATGAGGATGACATCGTACTGGACGATTGTTCTGCGGAGGATCGTGGACAATCTCGCGCTGTATCTCCAATTCTCGGTGAAGAATCTCGTCAACAGCCAGTTTCAGAAGGAGATCGTCGCGGAGATGGTGGATCCGAAAGCTGGCGGTGGGATCCAGAGGATGCTGGAGGAATCGCCGTCGGTGGCGAGCAAGAGGGAGAAGCTGAAGAACAGCATCAAGCTCCTCAAGGAGTCCAAGGACGTCGTGGCGACGATCGTCGATCAGAATTCTGGGTACGGCGATCGTTGATTGATTTCGCTTCTCTATGGTGAAGTCGGGCCGGGTTCTCGGATGGTTTGTTTTTTAGTTGGTTCAAAAGCTTTTGGTTAAATCGGGTCGGGTCGGGTCGCATTCTCTATTGGGTTTTCCTTTTGGAGTTTGGGCCTTATGTGGTTTTCAATTTCGGATGTCTTTTTGTGTGGCAAACGCGTATGTGGTGTGTTCTTTCTTTCTTTAATGTTGAACCATTTTGTTTGTGATGATCATATTGATGAATGTAGGTAACTAGTAATTATGGTAATCGTCTTCATGTGTATCATTCCGAAATTATGTATTAAATATGTTGCAATGAAAATCTATTCTACAGTCAAACAATTGATTAAATATGTTGCGATAAAAAGTANAAGATACGTTTTTTTTTTTTTTTTTTTTTTTTTTTTGTCAACTAGTGAACTTAGTTGGTTTCCATAATTTCTATTCTTCCTTCTATATATACCCATTTAATTGTTTATCTCTTCCTCAACTCGGTCTTTTCATCGAATACTTTTATAATAAAATTTTCGTACAAATTTTCTCTAAAAAAAAATGGCTCAAAATTTAGCCTTGAATTTGAATTTGATCGGAGATGAATTTCCTAAGCGCGTTAGTGGTATTTCTATCTTGGTTATCGACAATGACACTGCATCAATCGCGTATCTCACTTCAATACTAGAACAATTTTCGTTTAAAGGTAAATAAATTCACTATTCATTGTAAAATATTCACTATTTTATCATTTATACATTTATTGATCCGTTTTTTCATTTTTTAAAATGTTACATTAGTCATATTACATTTTACCACTCGTTGAACCTTGCTTTTAGTTAACATCTTGCGGTTTTCACACTGTTATTCAATTTTTTTTTGATCAATTTATTAGAAAAATCAGATCTAGGTCATAGATTTAAAGGATTTATTTGAAAGAAAATTTTGTATAATTTTTTCTTCAGAAGTTTTTCCATATGCGTTTATACTGGATAGTATATTATTTTTCTTATAATTTTATATTAGATAAGATATTATCTTACTTATTCCATCTATAGAAAAACCTATATTTTCGTTGGATAATAAAATTCATGTTTATTAGGTGCTACAAACAATTCATCAAATCTTAGTATCTAAAATATCTGATGTATTATATTAAACGGTCATTAAATTAATATGTGTGCTAAATACATTTATTTTTATTTTTTTAGTTTTGTGTAAGTAACTGAAAATATTATTAAAAAAATCATGCCTGCTTTTAATTTTATTTTCACCAGATTTTTATTTTATTTATAAACAACTAATATATAAATTGATGTATTACTAGTGATGAACGTGAATGTGACTAGCACGGCTGTGTCAATAATCGAAAAACAGTCGGACATCGGACTTGTCATAGCAAATATTGAAACGCCACACATAGACTCATACTCATTCCTCACTGCTTTACTCCACAAAGATATTCCTCTTATACGTAAGTCAATTGTAAAACGTTATTATTCTGTTTGCTCCTTCAACAAGTTAACTGTTTTTCTTCTTGTTACCTTTGTGTTAAAGTAATCTATCCAGAGGTGAAGATAATAGAAACATCAGATTTTTTGAAAAATGTAACAAGATTTTGTCTAAAGAAGCCGATTTCTGGGAATGACATCAAAAACATGTGGCAACATGTATTACCTGAAGCGTTCAGTAGAACTTTGAAACTAGAGGACGATCTGAACAAAGATGTAAACCAAATTGAAGCTTTCGGGGAAACCTTTAAGAGGCAGACAACAAATCAATCATTTTTGCTAAGAAAACGACCGTCCATGGAAGTATTCTCCATTGAGACTGAGGTTAAGAGAGAGGGAGAAATAAAAGTGGAGAGTAATATTGGAAGACGCATATGGACTCACGAGCGTCACATGAAGTTTTTGTCTGCTATCTCCATCTTGGGTGACAAAGGTAAGATTTATATTCAATTTTACAATGTCTTCTAATTTCTATTATTTTTTTTTCTTATATTGTTTTGTCTTACAGATTCTCATCCTAAATCTATATTAAAGATTATGGATGACAAAAATTTGACTCCTCGCCAAGTCGCTAGCCACCTTCAGGTATATATATTTGGTTATTAAACATATACTATTTCTTGACAATAAACTTGCATCATGTGTTTTTCTTTTCAGAAATACAAAGCTAAAATTGCGCAAACAAGTGATACGTCGTCAAAGAATGCATGGACACCGACAAAACAAACATTCGAAAATAATTTAGACTACAAATCTCCTTTCAATGCATCCAACCGAACGACAAATCTCATTTCGGGTAACTCATCATCATTATCCACGAGCCAATGTAAATGTTCTTTTACTATATTTGTTTTCACAATTCTATTGTTTTGTATGTCCATATTTTTTATTCTTATGCAATTTCGGTAGATGAACATACTAAGGAGAAGAATACGCAAGTGCTAAAGTTAGGTGGAATTTTGGATCTGACTGATCATCCATTTTTTGATATATCGAACAAGCCATCCGTTGAAGTTGATTTCATTCCTCCACCTTACAATGGTGCTATCTAATTTCAACTAGCTTAAGGATATGTTCGTTTCTGGATTTAGATCATCTTGAGATTATTTGTGTTATAAATAAGTTTTTGCATCTAAAAACTATGTTTTGATGCAAAATTGTTCGTTTGAGAATTTGTATAAAATATATCAAATGATTTAAAAGTATGTTTCAAGTTAATTTATTTTCATGTATAATCGAATTAGTTGCATTGCATGATACAATAACTTAAAAAATATTTTATCAAAGTTAGTTTTTATAATCAAATATTTATTTTCATATAATCGAACCGACTATGTACCCGCATCAAATGTAGAGATATAAAGAGGATGCTCTTCTCCACAACCTTTTGAGTTTTGATGCATGATTGCTTGCTTCCCTTTGATCTACATAACAACCTTCCCACTTTGCTCTTACATAAACCTCGCCAAGTCCACAATTACATGAGACAAAGTACAAGTTTTTACTTGTGATAACTTCTATTAGTGTAGTCTCTAATCTTTCAAAAAAAAGGATTACATATTTACATTGATACAGTTTGGTGTCCACACAGCCTCATGTTATTCACATTATCTCAAACTACCACTTCTAGCAAAGACTGATTGTACAATCAGGAGCTGGGAGGTGGGTGGAAATAAGGGTGTTGCAGAGCCTCATCCACATTCAATCTGTCCTCCTGCACAAATATCATCCAAACCCAATATTCACTATAAGACAAAATTTCCAAAAAAAGTTTGTATAAAGGAGCAAAAGGCAGAGGATTCTCACAGGGTACCATTGTAATAAACCCCGAACCAACCTTAACGCCCAAACATTAGGAAACCTGCATTTTGTCCACACAATAAAATGTAGCAACATCTTTTTTTTGCCAAAACACTCTAAAAGTACCATCAAAGTTCAGGATTCATCTTAAACTAACCCAATCTTAATAGGGTCTCTACTCTTTATCTGTTCTGCCAAAAACTCTTCAGAGCATTTCCATGACGCTAGTGAGATCCCACCCTACATCCCAAGGTACGCATATAACATTTTCATAAGCCAATAAACATTCAGGTTTAAGAAAGTAGTTTGAAACCATCCTAAAACCATCAACAGTTTTGACCTTTTAAGAGATTCGATAAAACATGCATGAACTATGAGATAAAAACAATATGGCCGAATGTGTTTAGCAAGAATATCCGAAAATTATATCATAAAAATGTGCTTAGCAAGAATGTCCTTTTTACCTGCTTTGAGCTGATGCCACCATGTTTTAAAGAGCTACCTGGGATTAGGATGCACATTTCCATAAAGGATCGAAGCCTGTCACCGAATACAAATAAATAATTGTTCAAAGAGCCTTGTGGTGGGTCTGTCTCAAGCAAAATCATTTACTCCTAAATCAAAACTTACTTGTACGCAAGCTCTTTAAAGTTTTCACTCCAACCTCTAATATGTTGATCCAAAAGGGCACGTGTAACAAAACTAATATCAAAAACATTTGGTGATCCTAAAATCATCTCTAACATCACAACCCCAACACTCCACATGTCGTATCTGCAACCAAAAAAAAGGTGTTACCTATTTGGCAAGGTCAGTTGCAGCCACACTAAATTAAAAATAGCAGGATCTCTCATACTTCAGTGTCAAACTGGTTGGTCCACGGTGCCAGCTGCTGTTCAGCATGGCTTCTGGTGGTGCATAATCATGAGTTTGCTCTGCTCTGCATTCAAGACAATCCAAAGTCTTGTGATAATTAACAAACCAGAGAAGATGAAGTGACCAAGAAAAAGGAAATACCTTGAAGGACCTGTTGACCCATAATAATGTTTCATTGTGAATTCATCAAGTGCACTGCCAAAGTCGATGATGCGCCTAAACAGTGATTATGAGACCAAAATGTACTTAGTTAGATACAAGAAATTACGGGGGTTTAGAAATACATGAAACAAAATGAATAAAGTAGAAAACTGAATTGTAATCCAAGTACATTTTAGATCTGAAATTATAATCTCCATTTGGTACACCCTTTAAGCATCTGCCTGACTTGATGTCCTCAAGGCATATCACCATATTCTCTAAGGAACATGCCATGCAATTATGGTACATTAATTTCCGTGAAAATAATCATCTGTCATAGGTTGTACACTATATGAACTAACCATTATCATCAAAAAGTTTCTTACCGGGTTTAATATCTCTGTGAGTAATATTGCGATCATGGCAGGCTTTCAGACCCAGTAACTGAAAAAAGAAAGCACAAACAGAATTAGATTCCGATGATGCATCTGTCAAACACAACATTCTCATATTTCTACGCAACGAACCAACTGCCATATTATTCTCCGCATTTCTTCTTTTCCTGATTCTGTCTTCTTCAACCAAGTCCACCACTTCGATGGACGAAGTATCTGCGCATGATTTGTCTCTTCAGCCTTTTCACCAGCAGAGCTGTTCTCTGCTTCTTCCACAGTGTACATCAGCTTTGATAAAGACACACCCTCGTGATGAAACACAAGCCATATGTCATTGTATCGAGATTCAAAATACTCTATGTATCTAGCAATATGTTTCAAACCCTCTTCAGAGAGATCCAATTCTGACGAAGCTGATTGAGAACTCCGACTTCTATTGTACGCATTCAGAAATAATTCGCCAAAATACTTCTCCCTTAGACCACTCAGATAGACAGTAGGTCCTCTCTCTACCTGTTTACGAAAAATAATGGAAAAGATAGAAATCAAGTTTGAGAAGGACTTTCATCTGCAAGTCATCATACAATACAAGTCCGAAAGACGACACAACGAGCAGATAACAAACTCTAGCAAAGAATGACCTATACCAGATCCTGAATAATTTACTTATATGCAAGAACCACTCAGTTTGAAACAATATTTACTATATGCAATGAACAGTAGAGAAATTATTGCCACCCCCAAATGACCAGAGAGTGAAGCCCACATCACAGATACACGTCTTCTCAACATCATTCAAAGCATACAAAACCAATAACAGCGTAGAGAAAGTTGCAGACACATCATATTCAAAGGGAACGACTGGAAAAAATTCCCAAAGAGAACACATACCATTATCCGCTTCAAAATGAAGGAGTTATCAGGAACACCAGCAGCATGATGATCGGTAGATGTATTGCTAGTTACGTTATCAGTGTATTCATTGATATGAACACCATTTTTTGATGTATTCCCATCTTCCTGGATCCAACTAGTAGCGTTACTTCCTTGATTGCAATTCCAGTGAAATGCCAGCCACACCTCTCCAAATGCACCGCGCCCAAATTTTTTCTTCAGCACATAACTAAAATTACATGGTATTACAAAATATATCAGCCAATTTATAGGAATACTTTTCTAATTTGAAAGTTAACAATTTCCGTAAGATGGAGACACTGAAATAAGACCATCATGTTTCTCTATGAAGAAACCATCTAGCCAAAAGGCAACAAGAAGAAGTGACATGTGCACAGCAATGACATTAGCCCCTCTTAAAGTTTTACTAATGACTACATAGCCAAACGCACCAAAGAAAAACCAAGAGCATGAAAGAACAACAAAGGATGTGGCATAGATTGCTAATCACAGGACTACCTAAGATCATTTACAGGAGTACCAGTCATCAACGATGACGAAAGAGGGAAAAAAAACTGGTCAATCCCAAAGGGAAAGTAGGAAGGCACCTCGAGTCCGGAAATGGAATCTCATCTGTCCCGTTATTAGCACCAAAACCATGTAATGGTACAGATTCAAGTAACCCAAGGAAAATAGCAAAGCTATCAGGATTGATGCACTGATCTTGATTCTCGTTGGTAGCTGTCCCGGAAGGTAAACACCAGCCTTTTTCATCGGGGTAAAATGTTCAAATGCACCAAAAAAAGGGAAGAATTACGGATATGATCATGAATAAATGCTAGTGCATTGGAACCAAAAACAAACAACAATCAGGTTTTTGACGTAAGTCAGGATTCCACTGAGAAAGTGTTCATTTACCCGAGAACGGCTCGGCAGATGCAGGTAGTACCTGAGGCAGGTCACCCATGTAACCGTGCATATCGGCCATTATCCCTTGTGATTCACCAATAAGGTTCTCTGACATATAAAAGCAACAAAAACTTCCGTTTTTGACTTCAACCTTGCATAAGAAGCATGGCCCAGATCATACAATTTGTCAGATTTTTCAGGTCGACAATGCAAACTTCTGTAATGATTGATTAAAAATATAGTGCTGAAACACCCCCTCATTCTTGCATTTAAGAGTCAATTGTTATAGGTTACTATATTACAAACATAAACATTTGCTTAATCCTGTATTTACACAATAATGAGTAACGCTTATCAAAATGAAAACGGAAATAGTGAAAATGAAAACGGAAATAGTGAAACCATTTCATACCAATAACCGATTAAACATGGTGGCAAGTGGTTGAGCCTGCTTCAATTGCAACAGGCCCGAATTGATATCATTAGGCACTGCTGAAAAGACAAAAAAACTTGACAAGCTAAAGAGATTGTATGAACGATTATCAATAAAGTTTTCAAACTCTAGATTTCATAAATGAGGATGTCAAAGAACATGATTGCAACTAGAGAAACTCACATGGCAATGCATAGGTGTTACTCGGCAGTGCTGAAGCAATCTTATCTTTATTGTCACTCGTACTCTGTTCCCTCGGTTGGAGCTGAGAAGGTAGATTAGATTTCAAAGGAACCACAACAGCAGCCATATTATCCATACTTCCCTTGTCAAAGGCAGTATTAACCAAGCAGTCTGCCAAAGAAGTTGAGCAGTATGAAGGCTCTCTCGCTCCAGAGCTGGTTTGATTGTTTACTTCCCCCAGACGATCACATACATCTTGCACCTCCAACTTCTCAAAGATGCCATCTGATGACACTACCAAGTAGCTGTCGTTAGCCAGTAGAGGTTGCCAATCCATCACTTCAGGTGCAGAGATGACACCGTAACTGAAACAGATACCAAAACTCACATTCCATCTTCAGCGACATAGAGAGACACTAAGATACAACGAGCAATGCCTACCTTTTATAAGTAATGTCACCAATTGAACGGGAGACAGCCAGCTGACCGTTCACTCGTGGCACACCAGCCCACTCAGTGACATAACCTCCTGCAGCTTCAACACGAATCTTTTCATCCTCTCTATTTGGGTGATGATCGTTTGTCAATTCTTTGGCAATCAAACGCAGTTGTCCATTGCTGTGACCCAGTTTAAAGTCAGAGAACCTTGATGGTGAAGAAGAGTCAGGATTGCTTCTTCGCTCTCTGTACAACTTCACCAAAGTAGCTGCATTAAACAAACACCATAGCAACAAAAATAAATCCTTTAAACAATAAGCACAGTACTGGCTTTTCGTTAGGCAGCTTGATTTAGAAACATATGTTGCCGACCTCTAGCTTCTTCCGGAGTCTCAAATTTTTCAGAGCACAAAAGTGCCTTTGAGTCACCGATACTGGCAACCATTACTTGACCATCTGCGATGAGTGCAATTGTAGCCGTTGAACCTGAACGCAACTTCCGGTTATAAGCTTCCTGGAGAAGACAAATTTTGACTGGTTACATCCTACTCATGATACTGAAAAACGAAATGTGTACTCACAGCATTCACAACATATAACCTTAGTAAATGTGGCGTCAATGTCATGAATCGACCTCAGCAATGCTTCCTTCATAATATCCAAGTGAAGAGAATCATACAAATTAATTGGCAATGAGTCTCGAAACCTGCAAAAAAACAATGAGGAGGACATTCCACAATCACATCTCTTCACACATTGCTGATATACAGAAAAATCAAATGAGTAATTCACTCAACTGCAATTTCAAATCAAGGTTGTGTAGATGCAGAATAACACCGTGCTCCTCTTGAGATGGTAGTCTTCCAATCAACTTCTTCGTCATGGCGGAAAACGTTGCGTCCAGTAGAAATTTGATATGCAAAGCGAAATAATCCAATAAAAGCTTCGAAGCCATATCACTGGCTTCTGCACCATTATGTCCGTCAAAAACTGCTGCAATTCCAACCATAACATCTTTCGTCCCACTCTTTCCTGCTCAATACAATCGCCATTAATGTTACTACTTCCTCCACTCAGAGCTTGAACAAGTTAAGATAGAATGAAAAGTTTTTTAAATTTTTTATCTCTGAGCCTAACCAAATACCAGGAAAGGGAATCCGAAGATCAAGAGCGCAGAGAAGACGATCCTCTTGGTATTTCCTACGACCTTGTATCGCTGCCGTGTGGCAACGACCACCTCCGCTGCTGCGTGTACGAGATCCCCAGTTACGGAGGTTCCAACGAGGGCATTTGGGCGATTGAAACACCGCCGGAGCTCCGCCTTCTTTGTAAATCGTCAAGCACGTTGACGATTCTCCTCCACAGTTAATCGCCAATAACAATACGACGAAAGATATCAGGAGCCATAGATTTAGCAGACTTGATTTGACGCTTGGCGTCATCTTCCTCACATTGCTCGTGTAAGACTTTTACTGCAACAGGCGTTCTAATTGAAGATGAGGATCACGTCGTCGTACTGGAAGAATTGTGGACAAGCTTGCTCTGTATATTCAATTCTCGGTGAAGAATCTCGGAGCTCGCGGCGGAAATGGAGGATACAAAAGCTGGTTGCGGCGGAATTCAGAGGAATCTCCGGCGGTGGCGAGCAAGAGGGAGAAGATGAAGAAACAGTATCGAGCTATTGAAGGAGTCCAAGGACGTCGTGGCAACAATCGTTTGATCGGAATTCTGGGTTTGGAGATCGTTGATTGATTTTTTTGCTTCTTCTTCCTCGCTTTCGGTGTGAAGTCGGGTCGGGTTTTTTTTAAAGTTTCTCTAGTTGGTTGTTTTTTTGGAATTGGGCCTTTTATTGTTGCTTTTCCATCAAATTACAATGGAGTGAAAACAAAACAAACAAACAAAAGACTTGGATTGAAAATGAGGACAAATGTTGTAATGAAAACACTTGAACGGAGCTAGTAGTAGCGAGTTCAAGGTCGCCGGGGAAATTTAGAGAAGTCCGGTGGTCGGCGTTGCATATAAGCCGTTCTTCCTTCGGTAGCTTCTCCGGTTCCATAGAATAAGAGTGTCGCATCGCCTCCTAGACCCTGCACCAGAAAAAAATGTTTGTAAATCCTTCACGACTAAAGATTTTTGTTCCTTTAGAACGGAACAGGACTGAGTATATATACCTGAAGTCCGGCATGGCCATCATCTACTGCATTGAGTGCTGCTTTAAGCACTCGAATAGCAGTTGGGCTGTTCCTTAGGATTTCTCTACACCATTTCACAGTTTCTTTCTCCAAATCATCTAGCTGGAACATTAAAACATGTCTCAGTGAAGGAACAAAACAATTACCGGAAAATAGAAAGATGTATCTTTTGAACTCTGTGATAACTTTACCGGTACAACTGTGTTGATAAGTCCCATTTTGTCTGCTTCAGAAGCTGTGTAGAACCTCGTCATGAACCACATTTCTCGTGCCTTCTTAGGACCAACCTGTTTTCGTTTTCCGTACACTTCGATCAGCACATGTTTTGACAGATATCTTGGATGTTGCCTTGTGGAATTAGTCAGATATATCGAGCCATTACCAGACGAGACATGATGGAACTTCCATAACCAGCATCAAAACTTCCAACCTGCAGACAGAAAGTCGATACACATGATCAATGACGAGATGACGACTAATAATAACTTCAGTGACACGTTTAAAAGTGAAATAGAGGCTAACGGAGAACCTTAGGACCCGTTTGACCGAAAATAGCATTATCAGCTGCAATGGTTAGATCACAGACCATGTGCAAGATATGTCCTCCTCCAACAGCATACCCAGCAACCTGATTTAGTCCAAAAGCAAACACATTAGCCACCAGAAAAGCTCTCTGCCCAAGGCATAGTAACTAGCAGTTGTCTAAAAGGTGCTTACCATTGCGATAACTGGTTTTGGCAATCTTCGGATTTGAACCTGAGTATGAAAAGAAGAAGGAAAGTGGAATATACATGAATTCGACTAAGTAGAGATAAACACAAACTTTTATCTTTGTTTCTTGAAGATCAAGAACATACCTGAAGATCAAGGACATTAAGCCGGCCAACATCATTGGGATCAGCATAACCATCCGGTGTTCTCAACGCTTGATCACCACCACTGCAAAACGCTTTTGTTCCCTAAACCATCAATACAAACTATTCAGAACAATCTTTTTTTTTCACAATCAGGTATCCAAAACAGAGGAATACTATTTGACCTTTGACACTTCTGAGACTCAACACAAAGCTTATAGCGAGACATTGACTAAGTAACATATCCTAAATCTATATTTCTCTTCCTTGACTTCATCTTCAATGTTCATCCACAAAAATGAATCAACTTTGAGGCATTACTAAAAACTTAACCTTTCCGGTGAGTATGATGACTCCTACTGAGCTATCGTCTCTGGCGTCGTTAAACGCGCGCATAAGCTCCTTCACAGTCTGAGGCCGAAACGCGTTTCTCCTCTCTGGTCGGTTTATAGTAATCTACATTAAACAAAAAAAAAAACCATTCAACTGAAAGAGAAAAAAAAACAACTTCTCTCAGGAATTTCGTCAAACACCTTACAAGCACAAACCTTTGCAATGCCTTCACCGACGGCTTTCTCATATATAATGTCAACAAACTCCTTGTTTACTTCGTCGTCGCCGACGAGATCAGCTTTTTTCCAAACGACTTCGTGTGTCGGGACTGCGCCGTGAACCTTATGGTAATTGTCATTCATCGACGAAGCGCTACAGAGTTCGACGGACTCAACGGGAGTTGGAATTAATCCGACGGGATTGAGATGATTGGTGACGACGGAGATTCGGCGACTCGCCGTGCCGAGCTCCGTGGAATCCGACATTGGTGAGGAAGACGGAAGACAGAGATAGATGATGATAATGAAGATGACTAATGATAATACATTTTTTTTTATTAAAAGAAATGAATTTTAATAGATTGTTTTCTCAAAAAGCTTGAAGCTTTGGAGAATCAGAGGAAGTGGACAGATTTTCTTCGCGCTTCTGTCTCTTTCTATAAGAAAATTTTGAAGATAAGATAAGATGAAACGCAGCGTTTCGGTTCTGACAGTTAAGAGTTTATTTTCATAAAAGCCCTTTAAATTATAGATGAACTACGGCTGTAAGCTTGTATTTTGGTTTAGCTGTGCTTTGAATTTACTATTACTTTGGATTAATGATTGTTGGTATGCAGTTTCAATCTGATATCAAAACTTTCCATAAACAATTTGAATTTTGGTCCCATCAACACTCTATATAGCTTACCTTCTTTCTGTGCATTCAATAGTAGAGGGCACATGCAATACCTACACTTTGTTGATATTGGTTCTTCAATGGCCTATTCTTTACATAAAAAGAAGACGAAGATGAAACAAATAAAACCAAACCATAATAATCAGATGTTGGAGAAGATAAAAGTCACACTGAAGAATGAAAAATAAAAAGAATACGAAGAAAAACAAAAACAATAAATCGGGTCCTCGTAGTCTGGTGGTAATGGAACCTCAACTGATGTGTCTGGCCATCCGAACTGCCTTAAATGGTAAGAAAACGTGGACTGCCGTGGGCCTCGTGGGATTAGTCTTGGGCCTAGAAAGTCTTTGGATCACCCACGNGGTTAAAAAAAAAAAAAAAAAAAAAAAAAAAAAAAAAAACACAAAATCACAAGAAGAAATGCGGAAAGCTATATTGCGTAATGACTTTTAAATATTGAATTCGAGATGTTATTAAACTGAATCTTTGTTTACCAACTAAATCTTTTTTTTATACTGGACTCATGTTATCTTCTATGGATTTTTCAATAAATCCAGTTGTTAGATTTATGTTAAGTTATACAGTAGTTAAAAATTCATAAGTCAAAGTTATTGTACATTAATTCATTTATTGCCAAAACATAAATCTTATACTAATTAACTTTTACCAAATCTAATATATGTGAAATTGACTATATTAGGAGGTTCAACTCTGTGAAACTACTCCAAAACATTGAAAATAACAAGGATTCACAATAGATTTACTCATATCACATAAAGAATTGAGAAAAGTAAAATTGATGGATATTCGGAGATCTTCATTCGTTTTTATTAAGGTTTTTATCATTGCAATGTTCTTGATCACAGGTCAGTAAACCTCACAAAATAAGATTAATGCTTATAATTGATTTTTGTGTTAAAAACATAAAATATTTACAGGATCAGAAGCAAGACCAGAGAACATTAATTCTAAGTTCTGTCCGGGCCCTCCGGGCTATGAGCTGAGATGTACTCCTTTCTGCGACCCGTTCTGCAAAAGGATAGGATATCTTGGCGGCCACTGTAAAGGAATTGTTCTGTGTTGCTGCATACCTCCACATTCATCAAATATTCTTCCTTCTTAAATTATATTTTTGTAAAATCAGATTGCTCTCTTATCTTTTTGAATAAACTCTAATAAAGCTCTAAACTTTAGTCTAAAACAACTATATTCGATTCAAAGTTTCGGCTGGACTAAATTAAACTATGGATGTTTCCATTTTTTTTCTTTTTCACATGCACTCACATGTGAAATTATTTTTTAGAATAATTCACATTAAAACAAAAATAACATTTTCAACTTTCAAAATTATATATACATAGTGTAATGCAAAGATTAAAATATAAAAATATAGATTTTCTTCTTCTGTTTGTGCTTCGTATAAATGTTGTTGTTTCATTTACAAAAAAAAAAAAAGAACCACAACTATTATTATAATTAAAAGAAAATATAAATTAACAACTGAATGAGAAACCTATATGCGAGAAAAGACATGAAATCTTACCGAAGGAGAGAGATCATAATGTTAATTTGCGCCCTGTATGTTATTGTTACGTTAGTTTTGGAGACGCCAAAAAACTCGCAATCTCAGTAATTTAACTTTTTTGATTCTCAAATTTTTCCTTATTTTTATTTTTATGTCATTGAGTTATTTCATTAACTTAGTTTTAACTTTTAATATTTTTCATATTTTTGAAGATTTGTATATGTAATGTTATTATTTGTATATGTAAAGTTAAATTTGTATATGTAAAGTTAAATTTGAGAATCAAACGCAAAGAACAATTGAAATTTGTATATGTAAAGTTAATTTAACTTTTTTGATTCTCAAATTTTTCCTTATTTTTATTTTTATGTCATTGAGTTATTTCATTAACTTAGTTTTAACTTTTAATATTTTTCATATTTTTTGAAGATATGTATATATAATAAAATGGATGCTTGGCATCACCAAAAATGTGAAAACAAAAAAAAACTAACTCTATATGTATAAATTACCTTAAAATGATTTAGTAATTATGCCTGCTTGTGAATTTCTTTTGCAATAAAAAAAGGTGGAAAGAATTATTTACACTTGAACATCACAAAACAAAACCCAAAGGAAAAAAAAAAGAAAAGGAGACGCAGTGGTTCGTGTCAGAACCTACAAACTATAACTAACCTTCAAAAGAATCTTCTAAACTCTGAAGCTACTCAAAATCCTGCTGGTGTGATCTTATGAGCAAAAGAAAAGTGATCTATGCAACCACTTATCATCGCTTACGTTTCTGACTCTTTTTCTTTGTAAACGCAGCGATAGAAGCAGGTATGCCTACGGTTGTTCTTCCTTTCTTACAAGCCCATTTCACCGGCAAATCATTCACTATCTTGCTGATATCATCCGTTCCGCTTAACTGCACCAACTGCTTTATCTGTTCAAACATATGCAGCGTCAACGCCATCGACAGATCCAATGATATCGAGTCATCCATAGGTTTCATCTTTATGTTTCTCAGTTTCTCTTTGAACGACCTCAAGGACATTGAGTCGCCATATCCTTCACGGTTCTCACACATTGTATTCACCTTTACGATGTGTTTGCATAGGTTCCCTTGCAAAGACCAAGCGCAGTCGCAGAAGGCAAACTCCGAACCTGGATTCGACACAACTCGTGTGACCTCGGTACCTCTCTGAGACTGAACCTTTGCAACAACGGTGTTGTTACTGTCTAGTGTAACAGCAGAGTCTGGAATCTCCGAAGCTCGGTGCCATGAAGTAGAAGCTATGTATTCTTCTTTGACATTTTGGAAAGAATCGCTTTCGTCAGCATACCGATCAAGCCAATAACTCGAATGGAGTTCCGTCGTCAGCTTGTGTACTAACCAATCTACTCTCTGAAGCGCACCGAGGTGTGTGTCGTCAAACAGTTTTACTTTGAGCTTTACATGGTAAGCTTCTATAGCACCACATGCTTCTTGGCTTGCAAGTGGCAAACTTTTTATCGTTGACAGCCACATTCCTGTATAAAAATTCAAAGATCACATAAGGCACTGAGACCGAGAGTAACATGAACACACTAAAGGGGAAAGGTCTAACCTATTTTAGGCAACCAAGTGGATGTGAAATACTGCATGAAGTTGGTTTGATCAACAAAATCCTGAGTTAACCTTTCTAAAGCCTTTGATGTATCTACTCCATCATCCCAAATGCTGTACACAACTTCTCCTAAACATTTGAACAACTCTCTTTGGACCTCAACGGTATCACACTTCTTCACTACATTCCGAAGCCATGATCTACGAATACGCCAGAGAGAGAAGAGGACAGGGCAAGAAAATGTATCCCTGAGAAGAAACAAAAACGGAAATGAGTCAGTAAACAAAACAGTCTTTATCCTATTTTAGAAACTTTTTTAACAGAGTTGAAGTATCATCATCATTCATGCCTTATGGGATCAATCTCCGTTGCAGCATCGTCAACGATAAAGCCGTTGATTTTGAAGCCAGGCTCAACACTCTGTGCGCGTTGGAGTAGTATCTTCATCCACTTCTCAACATCAGATTTCAAATAGCTACGAGAGATTATCCAAGCGACGGGCAGAGCATGATGTCTTGAATCAAATACAAGAAGCGTGCAGAGAGGATACTGCCATAATGTTCAAGATATCAGGATTAAAGCACATAACTTTCTCAAAAGCAGAGACAAACATAAGATCCATTTTTTTACCTTAAGTCTCTTTATCCCAAATGTTGAATCAGCTGCAACGAGACTACAATGCCCGAAACGAACGAACTGCTGCAGCTGCCACTCCGTTTGAATCCCAAGCATGAACTGATCAGTCTCCGAAGCTTCCTGATAAAAGAAGATTGATTTCTTGTTCCTCTCAGCCCAAATCTTGATACTCTCTTGATCATCCAAGTCCAGCTCATGAGTCGATCGTTTGATAATCATCCCGAGTTTATGCACATACTGAGAGGCAAGACTATTAACCGTCGCATCATCCCCACAATACCTCTGAATCCCTTCAATGTGTTTCTCCAGAACGTTCTCTACAGGGATCCCAAGATAGATCATCGACATCGTCTGCTGCTGAGTCTCGTTGCATATGTACGGAATCTTATTAGCGCCGGGGCCAATCGCGTCTCTATCGAGAGGTCCATGGCAGGTGAAGCCAGCCTTGTTCACATGGCGCCTCTCGTTGTACACGAGCAGCGCAAGCGAAGGACGAGCGTAGAGACGCTTCACCACGAAATGGCATGTACATCCTCTCATCGACTGAGGCCTCGCAGCTCGGTTTCTAGTGTTGAGACGGTATTTTCTACTGGGCAAAACTCCGCCTCCTTCTCCGTAGTTCTCAGGACCAAACGAACACCAATACCTTTCAAACGAAGAAGGCAATCAATTGAAGGAAATGGAGTTTTTTTTAGTGTATCTCAGAAACTTACAGTCTGTATTCTAAGTATTCGTCGCTCTTGTACTCCTTGAGGCTGCCTAGAGAGCGTTTCCTTCCTCTTTCGATGTGAAATCGAGTAGGGCACTCTGCGTTGGAGCATTCTCCGATGATGAATTCGTCGACTCTCGCGTAAGGAATCAGTGCGACGACGTCGTGATGCTCCGATGTGCCGAATTTGGTCCAGGTTAAATCGGCCCATGAAAAGTCTTCTACTTGGGGGTTTTGGACTGGAATCTCTTCTAGAGATTCGACTATCACCATTGTCGACTGTGTTTTTTTTTAGCGAACTCTGTGACTGCACAGGCCCCTAAAAATTAGGGTTTACGTGGAGAAGAAATTGAAATGGGGAAGAAGATGGCTATAGACGGAGGAGACTGAAGAAGATACTGGAAAGGAGAGGAGAAATTTAATAACAAAAGGAGCCTTAACATTATTATTGATTTACGAAAGCACCCCTTTTGTTTCCTATAGGTAATTTTGCCCCTCCTAATTACAATTCTCTATTAATGAATGCCAAAAGGAAATTCATAAATATAGGAATGCCAATTTTATTTCTTCTTTTTCTTTATTTCTTTTCGAAATGCACTAATTAGAAAAATCTCTAATTCATAAATATAGAAAACAATCTCTCACATCTCCTTTTTTATATTGTTTTGTATTTGAGAGTACAACATAGAAAAAAATTCGCGAGTTTATGATTTAGGTGATGAAAATCATAAGAAGTATGCAGTTATATCTTGGAATTCAGAATGTCATACAACCATCACACTACAGGACGTTTACAGAATTAAGGAAAAAGATCATATCTTACCTTTGCAAAAATATTTTTCCTAAATTCCTATTTTCGGTATCATTTTAATATGTATTTATATTAATTTGTTCATATCTTTTACTTTGCAAATATCAGTCTACCCTATTGTAAAATTGCGTTCCTACAATGTCCACAATCACATTACTAAAGGTTTCCTTATTCCTTTTGTGAAAAGAAACTCCATAAGTACTGTTTACGGTCTATGGGTTGAAGTACCTAAAAACAAGTTTAAGAAAAAATAGTTTTTTGCTTGAAGTACCAAAGATTGAGAATAGAAACAAAAAAAGGGTTTTAGAGAGATGGATCAAAAGCAGACGAGTTTCACTTTTGAGATCGATAACTTCTCGGAAAAGGAAGGTTTGGTAAATTCACCAGAATTCTCAAGCGGCGGCTGCGAATGGTAAAAGAAAAAAAATATATATATATATATATATGTGTGTGTGCTCGCGTGTGCTTTTGATTTCTTAACTCATCCTTTGATTTAACAAAAGAACTTGCCTCTCTTATTAGGCGTACAACTAAAGTGTTTAGTTAACAGGATTCCTTTTTATTTTCAGGTATGTTATGGTTTTTCTCAAAGGAGATGATTTTCAAGACCACTTGTCTCTGTACTTCTGTGTTGTAGAGTACATATATGTAAAGGATAGATTAGTCAATCTCTAATCCCTAATGTCTCTCATTGTATCTCCTATATATATTGTAATCCTCACATCTAATAACAATCAAGCCTTCTAATCTATATGGTATCAGAGCTTCGATACCTTTTACCCTAAAAAAACACATTTTCTTTTCTTTTCTTTTTAGCCGCCTCCTTTTTCTCAATCCCAACATGGCTGCTACTGCTCCAACGTCCTCCAACGATACCATTGCCATCTCCAACTCTATGCAACTTCTCAACGTCAACATGACAAATGTCACTAAGCTCACTGCTTCCAACTTTCTGATGTGGAGTCTCCAAGTCCACGCTCTTCTTGACGGATACGATCTCGCGGGGTACCTTGATGACTCCGTTATTGTTCCGCCTCCGACCAACACTACCAATGATGTTGTCACCGAGAATCCTGCCTATACTCTTTGGAAAAGACAAGATAAACTCATCTACAGTTCACTGCTTGGTTCGATCTCCAGATCAATCCAGCCGCTACTGTCAACCACAACTACATCCTCTCAGATCTGGTCTACTCTGTCATCCACCTACGCAAAACCAAGCCGAGGTCATCTGAAGCAATTGAAGCAACAGATCAAACAATGGACGAAAGGTACTAAATCCATTAATGAGTACTTTCTCGGCCATACCACTCGCTTCGACCAATTGGCACTGCTTGGTAAAGCCGTGGATCATGAAGATCAGATTGAATTCATTCTGGAAGGTCTCACTGACGATTACAAATAGGTGGTTGATCAGATTGAGGGACGTGAGGTGGTCCCGTCTCTCTCTGAGGTTCACGAAAAACTGATCAACCACGAAGTCAAACTACAATCTACTGCAGTCAATACCATCGTCCCGATCTCGGCAAATAACGTCAACTACCGAGGCAACCACAACAACAATCGGGGCACAAACAGCAACCAGAATCGCAATCAACAAACGTGGCAACAAAATCAGTTCCAACCACGTTCCGATCAACCATCTCCTCGAGGTTATCAAGGAAGATGCCAACTATGTGGTGTACATGGTCACAGTGCTAAACGATGCTCGCAGCTACAGCTCTCTGGAGGCTCATACAATGCGTCTCCTCGCCAATTCACTCAGCCTGCAACCCCATGGCAGCCTAGGGCGAATCTGGCCACCGCTTCACCTTACAACCCGACCAACTGGGTCTTTGACAGTGGTGCGACCCACCACTTGACTTCTGACCTGAGCAATCTTGCATTGCATCAGCCGTATCAGGGTGGTGAAGAGGTCACGATTGCCGACAGTACATCTATACCAATTTCACATACTAGTTTCACCACTCTCTCTACACCATCTCGGTCATTGTCGCTAACAGATATACTCTATGTTAAATGTGCATAAGAATCTCATATCTGTTTATCGGTTGTGCAACGCTAATCACGTATCTGTGGAATTCTTTCCTGCTCATTTTCAGGTGAAGGATCTCAGCACGGGGGCCCAATTACTCCAAGGTCGAACTAAAGACGAGTTATACGACTGACCAATCTCGACACCTAAACCCGCTTCATTTTTCGTTTCACCAACACCAAAAACATCTCTTCCTATGTGGCATTCAAGAGTGGGTCATCCATCTTCTTCAATTCTTCAACATGTTGTTTCTCGTTTTGCTTTACCAATATCTCATTCATCGCAAAAACATTTACCTTGTTCCCATTGTCTTATCAATAAAAGCCATAAGCTTCCCTTTCACTCAAACACTATCACCTCTAAACAACCACTTGAATATGTTTACACAGATGTTTGGACCTCGCCTCTCGTCTCGGTCGATGGGTTCAAGTATTACCTCATACTTGTCGATCATTATACGCGATACACATGGTTCTATCCATTGAAGCAAAAGTCACAAGTCAAAGAAGTGTTTATCGCTTATAAAGCTCTCGTGGAGAACCGATTTCAACAGAAGATACGCACCTTGTATTCTGACAATGGAGGTGAATTTGTTGCCTTGCGCCCGTTTCTCGCGACTCACGGCATATCTCACCTTACATCTCCTCCCCACACACCGGAACACAATGGATTGGCGGAAAGAAAACACCGACATCTTGTGGAAAC
Source organism: Noccaea bulbosa (assembly GCA_900406535.1). Classification (NCBI taxonomy): domain Eukaryota; kingdom Viridiplantae; phylum Streptophyta; class Magnoliopsida; order Brassicales; family Brassicaceae; genus Noccaea; species Noccaea bulbosa. Next base: position 10,421 of record OVBJ01000567.1, on the reverse strand, counting down.
AGGCCTTACTCTTTTATATCAAGCGTCGGTCCCTCTCAAATATTGGACTTATGCGTTTGCCACCGCCGTCTATCTATTAATCGCCTTCCTACTCCAGTGCTTCAGAACGTCTTACCATATGCGAAGTTTTTCCAACAGGAGCCAAACTATCTTAAACTCCGAGTGTTTGGCTCTTCCTGCTTTCCCTGGCTGAGACCGTACACTCATCACAAAATGGAGAATCGATCGATCCTGTGCATCTTCATCGGGTATTCACTCACCGAAAGTGCCTACCTGTGTCTTGATCCCAGCTCCGGTCGCGTATATACATCCAGGCATGTCCAATTTCTGGAAACAGAATACCGATTCGCGACCAACAACGAGAGGTTACTTCCTTCCCCTTTGACTCCTACTGAAACACTTTCTCCTCAACCACACACACCAACCATTGTCCCGATTTTGCCACCACTCGTATCCACTTCTCGACTGCGCCCCCGAGCTCGGACCTTCACCCAGGTATACCGGCGATTTTGTCGCCACTTCCCTCACCTGCTTTATTTCCTAACGATGCTGTTTCAGGAAATGATGCAGATCATAATAACTTGGGCCCAAAAGATGCCAATTCAGGCCCAAATATTGAGATAAGTGCTGCGTCGGCCCACGACCATTCACAATCGAGCCCCACCTCTCATCCTGCTGGGCCTTTTCCACATCAGCCCAGCTCTGGTAATTAGAGTTCGTCTTCGACATCCTCCTTTTCGTCGGAGAGCCCACCGCCACCGCCATGACAAAATACGCACCAGATGCAAACTCGGGCCAAGAATCACATCACCAAACCTAGCCGCCGACTTAACCTCCTAGCCTCGGTGAATCGTCGACCCCAAATTCCGACGACTGTACCTCAAGCCTTACGAGATCCTTATTGGCGTCACGAAATGGGAGATGAGTATAATTCTCAGGTTCAAAATCGAACGTTTGACCTGGTTCCCCCACAGCCAGGTCAAAACGTCATTACTACAAAGGGGATCTACACTCTCAAGTATCTTCCCACCGGTGATCTTGACCGCTACAAAGCACGATGGGTCGCTCGTGGCTTCAACCAATAGTATGGTCTGGACTACGCAGAGACCTTCAGCCCCATTGTCAAGTCGCTCATGATTCGTCTTGCGTTACAAATGGCGGTTAATCGGGCATGGGACATCAAACAACTCGATGTCAACAATGCCTTTTTACAGGGAACATTTACTGATGAAGTTTATGTCTCTCAACCCCCTGGTTTTGGGGATAAAGACAGGCCAGATCATGTTTGTCGTCTGCGGAAAGCCCTCTATGGTTTGAAACAAGCTCCTCGGGTTTGGTATCAAGAATTGAAGAAATATCTATGTGATCTCGGCTTTGTGAATTCGCTGGCAGATACTTCTGTGTTCATTCGTATCCATGGTACTCAAGTCCTCTATGTCTTGGTTTATGTCGATGACATAATCGTTACTGGTAGCAGTCCCTCTCTGATCAATGGATTTATTGATACTCTGTCCAGCCGGTTCTCTCTCAAAGACCCAACTGATCTTTCCTACTTTCTGGGCATTGAGGCTACACGAATGAAGCAGGGACTGCATCTAATGCAGAGAAAGTACATCGTTGATCTGCTCACCAAAACAAATATGCTTGATGCCAAGCCTGTCTCCACTCCCGTGGCGCCAACACCGAAGCTGTCTCTCTTCACAGGAACATTGCTTGAAAATCCTCGTGAGTATCAAATGGTTATCGGTAGTTCGCAGTACTTGGCCTTTACACGACCAGATATTGCCTATGCGGTTAATCGCCTGTCACAGTTTATGCATCGTCCGACTGATATCCATTGGCAAGCTTCTAAACGCATACTTCGATATTTAGCTGAAACTGCTGGTCATGGAATCTTTCTGCGTGCGGACTCCCCCGTCGTTCTCCATGCCTTCTCGAATGCCGACTGGGCAGGTGATACGGATGACTTCGTCTCCAATAATGCATACATCCTCTATCTTGGCTCCACTCATATTGCATGGTCCTCCAAGAAACAGAAAGGGGTTGCTCGATCATCGACTGAAGCAGAGTACCGAGCTGTTGCAAATACAACTTCAGAAATCTGATGGGTATGCTCTCTATTGTCTGAACTGGGTGTTACACTTTCCTCTGTTCCTGTCGTATATGGTCTTCCACTCTCGGATGAAGTATATGGCGTTAGACTACCACTTCATCCGTGATAACATCCAATCTGGTGCACTACGAGTCACACATGTCTCCACGAAGGATCAACTTGCGGATGCATTAACTAAGCCTCTGGCCCGACCACGTTTCCAAGAACTGTTCAGCAAGATTGAAGTTACTTTAGTACCTCCATCTTGAGGGGGCGTGTAGAGTACATATATGTAAAGGATAGATTAGTCAATCTCTAATCCCTAATGTCTCTCATTGTATCTCCTATATATATTGTAATTCTCACATCTAATAACAATCAAGCCTTCTAATCTATATGTGATGCAAATCCTGAATCACTGCAACCTGGATGGAAAAGGCGTGCTAGTTATTCCTTGATTCTGTTGAATCAATTAGGCAAAGAGCTCTTCAGAAAAGATGGTAATTTATCTTCCATGTTTATGCTTATTTATATATCCGAGGAAGATAATTTATATTAATTTTTTCTAGTTTCTCTCTTACAGCAGCGTGCAAATTGTTTTGCGATCAGTTCTCACGATGGGGTAAGGCACAGGCCGTGTGAAACACCCTAACCCGGAATTTCATTTAGCCGATCCATACTTAGTCAAATTTCAGTCCAGATTTTATCTTAACATTTTCAGCGCTATGAGGTTCAATCAAGACAAGCCGTTAAATGCATAAATAGATTAAACAGATCATTGAATTACATTAGGTTCGACAGAAAACTTGAAATAACAATCGGTCCCAGTAAAAATGAAGGTTCACTATAAGCTATAAGGTTCACTATAAGCTATTACATTGTTAAACTAGTACGAACTACCCAGCAACCTAACATCCTTTCCTTCCTGCCTTGTCCCGCGGTCATGCACGATCAATGTCACAGTCAGTCTCAAAACCTGCATCCATAAAAGGAGGCATAAGCAACATGAATTGCTTAGTGAGGCGGTCATCCCGTCCACTTAGCCACAGTACATCAATCGCAATCAAACAGTCAATTCACTTAAACAGTATTACTTAACGATTACATTCGCTTATCATTCACGTTTCACATTATTGCTTATCGATCACATTTGCTTTTCATGCATGAATATCCAAGTCTAGGCCGATCACACACGACCAAATGAATCATTCACCATGAATAAGCCACTTTACGTCATAGCGTCCTATAACGTCACATTCACATTCACTTTCACTTTACACATTCACTTTCACATTCACTTTCGATAAGCAATCGTTCCAATCAATCAAGTAATTACAGTCTAGCGGATCTATGCAAGAAAACGATCTCAATACAGTAACTATCGGTCACGCACTCACCTTTGCCTTTTTCGAACGGTTTTGAACGGTGAAATTGGTTTCCAGACGGTGAACTATCGGTCCCGGTAACAGTCGGTCGATCGCATACAATGATCCTCGATCCGAATGCTCCGACTATCGATCAAGACTCGATTTCCCTCGATCGATCTTTCTTTCCCTCGACTGAATCTCACTAAAACGCTCTTTCAACCGAACAGATTTCCTTTATATCGGTGAAATCTCTCTTTCGAACGATAACTGCTATCTCTCTCGTTCGCTCTGTGTTCGCTCTCGACTGTGTCTCTTTCAGTTCCAGAAGCTTCTCTGTGACTATATCTCATTCGAGGCTTGTTCATCTTGACCCAAAATTTGCAGATCCAATAGAACTTTTTAATTAGTTTGAATTGAAACCACCACATGCAATGATGCAAAAGTCAAATACTACCGACTTAGAAATGCTCGAGACTCAGTTTTCTGTTCACTGATGTCTCTCCTCACGGCAGCCTTGCGACTCCAATCTCCAGCTCAGTTAAACCCCTAAGAGCAGAGGCATTGCAGAACTTATGTGAGTATCTATGCTGAGTTGGCATTAAAAAGAAAAGAAAAAAAGGAAAAAAAATACCCACGTGGCAAGGCTGAAACTCAGATCCGTCTCTTCCCACAGAGACTTTGGAGACGTCTCTACTCGAGCTCCGCTGAGAAAAATCGTCTGAGTTTTGTAATAATTTTTTGTTTTCTTCTTTTCTCCATCTTCTTCGCCGATCTCAATTTCTGCTCCGCACCAAATAATTCCTCTTCCATTTCCGATTCCTCCTTGTTCACGTTCTTCTTCTTCTTTTCTCCTTCTCCCTCTTCTGATTTTTTCTTTGTGACAACGTTTCCTCTTCTTCTTCATCAACGACGACGCTTGCTGTTCTCTCTTCCATCGATCCCAGTAAAGCCTCTTTTTATAAATCATCTTCTCTGAAATCGAAATCTTTATCAACTAGAGTAGTGGAAATTCGGGATCGTTTTGATTTCTTTTTCGGAAATTCGATTTTCGGATTCCAATTGGTACATTTGTGAAGCTTGTTGAAGTCGTTTCTCATGTGTGTTTTCAGGTCAAGGAACTTGCAAATACCTTTCCAGGTAATAAATCTATGCTGTTTTAGTGATTTATCAAACTGATTTTGAGCAATTATATTGATATGAAAGTTCAAATTGAAATCTGAAGTTTAGTGATATGGAAGATCGTTTAGTTCAGAAGATGAATTCTCATAGTCATAGGCGACCAAAACCTTTGGGATAAGTTTTCTTTCGTGTGACCGTCTACAAAACCTGACTTAACATATGATTGATTCAATCTTTTACATGTAGAGAAACTGCATAAGATCTTCAAGCTATGTGGTTCACCAACATAAGATTACTGGAGGAAACTGAAGCTACCACTTTCAGATGTGTTTAGAAAGGCGCTTCCATATGGACGACGTGTAGCAGAGATGTTCTAGGATTTGCCGTTGAATGTTCTCTCGCTTTTGAAAGCTTTACTCTCCGTAGATCCTGACCGGAGAGTCTCTGCAGCTAGAGCTCTTGAGAGTGAGGACTGGATTTTTAGCTTATGTCTGAGTGAATTAACACATAGTTTTATTGTGTGAGCAGTACTTCAAAACAGAGCCATTTGCTTGTGATCCGTCGCCTCACAGTGACAAGAGATTCACTACGGAAAGGAGAAGACTGTGTTTCTTCCTACGGAAAAGTCTATGACGCTAGAAGTATGTGCTCCATTGATCACAACACTTCCTCTTGAGGTAAATAACACTAAATTCGTTTTGCTTTTAATCTCCTCGAGCCTTGAATCAACCAGTTCTATGAAGTTTCGTTGAATTCTTAGCTTGCTAAAGAGTTATGCTTTCCGGTTTGTGGATTTGCAATTGGAGTTGAATGGGTTTATTTGTTCTTGTAGCTTAGGTTTGATTTTGGTTTCTTTGGTTTGCTTGATTGTTCTACATGTTCATTTACAACGCATTTTTGGTAGCTAGGCTGTATGTGTGATGAAGATCCTTGAAGCTAGACGTAGCTCAGACATTAAAACCCGCTCAGATCCTGGAGAACTTTGTAAGCATTTGGCAACTTGGTCATTTGGAATATTGAATGATACGGATACAAGACAAGCATGAAGTGCAACGAAGACGAGGTGGAGAGGCAAAAGAAACTGCAGAGAAGAAGTTTAAAGTGAAATGTTGCGACTGCATAAAGTTATAGTTTTGCTTTCAGGTAACTAATTTGAACACTTTTCATCATTGTAAGATGTTCTTTCATTTTATAAAAATTTAAGGAAATTTTTTTTTTTAAAGATCCCTAAACCGAGCTGTGCAATGGAAAATGTTAATTTTCAGAATCTTTAACTAAACTCTAAACTTAAAAAATTAATATTTTTATTCTTAAACAATTCTAAAGAGCTTCTAATGAGGATGTGCAATGTCCATGCTCTAAGCTCAAGCAATTTTCTTTTCGCGAAGGAATCCTTTGTTTTCTCATTGCCTGGAGAATCAAAAACTAATTCCTTGTTTATGTTTCTTCAACGCTCCGGCGAGGCTCGAAATCGGACTCCACCTAGTTTGGGAAAACGGAGGTAATAGCCTTTACCTCATCCTCAATCTCTCTTCCGAAACAATTTCGCTCATTTCTTCTCGATTGGAAAACTCAAAATCTGTGAACTCCGCTTCTGATTTTTATCTTTCTGCAGCCAAGAAGCTAGAAGAATCAAGCTCCACCTGTTTTGTAAAAACCAGGTAATCCTTTGAACAAATCATCTTTGATTGAAGCCAAAAGAACATAATCTTTTGACCTCTTCTTCTGTTCTGCGTAATTAGAAAACCTTGATATTATTTATCGTTATTTCACCAACAAATCAGACCCTTATTACATCCAATCTTGTTATTGAAGATAGAAGCATTGATTTTTAAATGACGTTTGTTTTGTCGGTGGATAGTCATCTTGTTTTTTTTTTGTGTGTTTTGTTTCACTTAATTTCGGAGAAGCTTCTAAGGTCAAATACTAATGTACAACATGGCCAACATTGAGGACGCACTTAACCCATTATGTCTGCCAACTACAGAGATTTGTTAATTGTGTTATGAATATAAGAAAATGGTTTAAATGATTATAAGCACTAAAAAATGTTGAATACTCATGATGCTTTGGTTATGACCATCTCTTATTTGCTTAAAACTCATAGGTGACATGAAGATAGAATCAGACACACGGACTCGTAAGTCTCCTTTGTACCCATGATTGGCTGGCCTGTTAATTTCGAATTAGGTATCTTCCCTGATCTTGGAGATGTTTCTACGGTTAACAATGAAAACATTGGTTTGCACAGTTTTCCGGTTTATGACGGAATCTCTTGGTTCGATTTAAGTTATGAGGAGATCCGCGTACTATTCTGAAACTATTCGGGTGGGTTATTCCGAGTTAAAGAGTTAACTCAACCGAGTTGACTTTTTTAATACAAAATTGTCCTTTGTTATCCCTGTATCCAAACACTAATTGGTCATAAAAACAGTGGCATTCTTTGTAAATAGATGGGTTTTTAGTCCTTTTTTTCAATTATACTTCTACATTAATATTGTAGAGATGTTTCCATATTGCTACTTAGGGTTTAAGAGGAATGTTTCCATATTGCTTTTGACTTAGGGTTTTGGAAATATTTATTATAAATACGTGTTTATGGGCGAAGTATAAAAAAAAAAGTTTGTGAGAGAGTCGTCTTTTGATCGACGTAAGAAGGCCTAATTAAGAATAGAGTTGGAGGATCAAAAGCAGACTAGTTTCACGTTTGAGATAGATAACTTCTCGGAGAAGAAAGCATCAATACGATCACAAATTATCTTAAGTGGCAGCTGCGAATGGTAAAAGAAAAGATTATGTATATATATATTTGTGTTTTTTGATTCTTAACTCCTCCTATACATTCAACAAACAAAATAGCGTTGTCTTTGTTGTTAGATGTTAGATGTTACAACTAGCTAGAGCGTTTAGTTAATAATATATGGTTCTCTACAGGCTTGTTGAGGTTTATCCCAAAGGAAATAATATTGATGATCACTTGTCTCTCTTCCTCCATGTTGCAAATCCTAAATCATTGCGACTTGGATGGAAAAGACGAGCTAGTTATTCATTCGTTCTGTTGAATCAATCAGGCAAAGAGCTCTTCAGAAAAGGTGGTAATTAACTTATCTTCCATGTATATAATTATATATCTGATCGATGAATAAGATCAATTCAAATTAGTATTTCTGGTTTTGTCTCTTACAGATTCATCACTGTGCCAATTATTTTGCGCTGAGCTCACAGCATGGGGTTTTCCAAAGGCCTTGCCTCTTAAACAGCTTCAAGAAGAAGGGTTTCTAGAGAAGAACAAACTGATAGTTAAAGTGGAGATTGAAGTAGCTGAAGTTGTTGACGAAGGAGATGTAACTGGGAAGGAGACGTTTGATTGTAATGGTTTCCGAGTTCTTTATTCTCAGGTATGTATTAATTATAAGGATGCTTCTTCTTGTTGTTTATCTTCTTCTTTAACTGATTCTCTTTTCTGATTAACATAATGATGAGATCATTCTCTTTCTGTTAGGTTTTATCATTGAGTAGGCTTTTCGTGAAGCACCCGGACATTGCAGTAAATGTAAAACAAAAGAACCAACGGGTGAAGACAACCTACATAAATATCCTATTGGATCTTATCGAGACGTTGAACAAGCCTCCACATAGCATCTCCGAGACTGAGCTAAGCAACGCTCGCAGCGAGTTGATCGATCTAAGAAAAGCAGGATTCAAGCTAGACTGGTTGAAGACAAAGCTTGATGATGTTTCCTTGGAGCGGAAGAAATCAAGTGGTGATGATGATATTCAAGTCCAAGAACTCGAGGAACATATCAAGAATCTCAACCTTGAACTGGACAAGGAGAAGGTCAAGTCTGCTACTTATGCTGCTAAAGTCTTGTCGATGGAGCAGACTGTCTCCGTTCTCAACGATGAGGTGTTGAATTTTCAATATGAGCTGAACAAGGAGAAGGCCAAATCTGATACTTGTGCGGTTGAAGTTTTGTCGTTGGAACAGACGGTGTTGAATCTCAGAGCTGAGCTGAACAAGGAGAAGGGTGTTGTTTCCTCTTGGGAAGTATTGGATTACACAGATCTCCATAATGAAAAGTAGAATATAAGACATTTTGGTATTATGTTTTCTGTTTTCTTTTATTCATCGACAACTTTGGGATTTTATTATGGTCATCTCAATCTAATACTGTTGCTGTCAGTTTCGGAGCGCCATTAGTAATTATAGCTGGAGAGATCAAACTTATTACAAAGAGCGATCTTCCACACACACGTAAACGTCTCGTAATGTGACTTGCGGCTGAAGTATACGAATTATTCAAAAGAATATTTTCTCCCATATACAATGACGCTGCAAGAACACTCTATAGGGCTTGCTCTAAGTTCTTAATCTCTCCCTAAGCCTAAGTCTTAACAGACTAACAAATGTTTAAACTTTAAAGACTTGTTGGTTTCTTTTCGGTTTTGTACTCTTTTTTCTCTCTGCTCTGTCTTTGTATTTTCTTTTGAAATCCAAATCTGCACAACAAAACAGCCAAAAGATGTTGGGATGGTTTCACAAATAGACCAAGAATTGGGGTCAATTGCAAAAGTAACCTCCATTGTAAAATATGTTTTTTGTTCCTTCTTCACTCTTCCCATATTTACGTAATAACGAAAATGCCATTACTTTTTCTCTTGAAGTCTATCCGTAAAGTCTATTACGAAAATCAAATGTCCAAAGAAACCTCATCTTCTTCACTTATTCACGAAAATGCCATCACCATCAATTCATCCAACAACCAAACTGAACCGAAATCCCGCTTTGAATGCACGATTTCATCTTCAAACATATCTACAAACTCATTCTATCATCTCATAAACTTATATTCTTCAATTTCTTCTCCATTTTCACCCCAAAAACTCACCTTTTCATCTTTTCAAAGTTTATGTTCATAGATCTTGCCATTATCGGTGTGACTAAAGCAATGTGACGATTGGGCAAGTTTGCTGAAGCTATAAATCGAAGTTCTGGGCTGTCAAAGTAACTGAAGATCACGGCAAGGTAAGAATCCGGTCGATCTGAATGAATTTCACATATTTGTAGCGAAATAGACTTCATTAAGAAGTCTACTGGTCAATGAACAGGTTACTTTTGCAATTGACTTTCACAATATTTTGGATAGTAGACTTCACAATGAAGTCTACTTCGAAATCCTTTGAAAACAAAAAAATATGGCGTAAACTTCATTATGAAGTCTACCTTGTCGGCTTATATATGAAGTCTAATAGGTTAGTTTTGCAACTTATAAACCAAATATTTTTTTTCGTGAAGTCTATCTCTGAAGTCTACTAGAAAAAAGGTTAGTNAGTCTATTTAGGCCGTTTAGGCTTCAAAATGAAGTCTACAGACAAGTAGACTTCACTGTGAACTCTATTTCACGATAGACTTCCGGTTGAAGTCTACTGGTCAACGTTTTTCGAAATAGACTTCGCGGTGAAGTCTACTTCTAAAGTCAAAAAATTCAATCAATTGCAAAATTAACCCGTATGAAGTCTAATTATTGTCGTAGACTTCACCGTTAGACTTCATACGGAAGTTAGACTTCATTTTGAAGCCTACACGGCCGAAATAGACTTTACCGATAGACTTCCTCAAAAGTCAAGCGAAAGTCAATTCAAAAACTAACATTTTTTCCAGTAGACTTCAGAGTTAGACTTCACGAAAAAAATATTTGGTTTATGAGTTGCAAAACTAGCCTATTAGACTTCATATATAAGCCGACAAGTTAGACTTCATAATGAAGTCTACTATTGAATTTTTTTTTTTTAAACGCATTTTTGAAAACTGTATAATGAATTTTAAAGATTTTCTTGAACAA
>OVBJ01000566.1:28343-50154 GCA_900406535.1 Noccaea bulbosa | reverse complement strand
TAGAATTTAGTGTTATTTTAGAATATACATTCTACGAACCGTAGAATCTAGATTATTTCAAGAATATGCACTATACGGATGGTAGAAATCTGTGAAATTGTCAGAAAATATTTTCTACTTAATCGTAGAAAATATGAAAACCATAGAATATCTTTTCTACGAATAGTAGAATTTTGAACTTATGTCAGAAAGATTTTTCTACCACTGGTAGAGACGTGAACATAAGTTAGATTTCATGTTCTATGGCCAGTAGACTATTGAAGATAAGGTAGAAATCATATTCTTTTGTGAGTAGGAAAAAGAGAGACAAGTAGAATATGAATTCTACTTTGCAAATTTGAAAAGGTAGAAATTTTAAAAACCTTATACTCCCTCTGTTCCTTAATAGTTGATGTTTAAAAAAAAATGCATCTGGACATTATTTGGATGTATCTGGACTCAAAACACATCCAGATACATCCAAACACATTTTTCCTTAAACATCAACTATTAAGGAACAGAGGAAGTATTTAACACATTTTTTATTTTTTAAAAAAATAGCATAACATTCTCCATATTATTCTACACTTGTTAAAGAAATGTTTTTACAAAAATCATTTAAAAACATTTATTTCATCACTAAAAGGGTAATAAAGTCAAAAAGTGGTAAATATAAAAAAAAATGTATTAGGACAAGAGATGGGTTTTTTGAGCCTATAATCACAAATCTTCCCTAAATTTAATCCAATTAAATCTAAGAGACAGTCTACAATTTCTCTGTCTGAATTTAATTGGATTCGGTTCCTTCTCACGTTAACATTTTTCTTTTTATTGTAAAAACTAAATTATGTTATTTTTTTTGGTCGTGTAAACTAAATTATGTTATTGTTATAACATTTATGCTTTATACTAGCGCGGCTATGTTTTCTAGATTTCTTTAATTGATATTATGATTAAATTAATTTTTAATTAGTACAGTACAATGATAAAGACGTTTTATGAATTTTTATTTTATTTGGTTACCAATTTTTTTCAAAAACTATAGAATTTGTCTAAGAATTTGTCACAGTAAGAAAAATAATATTTTTTGAATAAATTTTTGATACAAACATATAAGAAATATAATGTTATCATTTTCTCATATTTAGTTTGTTTGAAGACTTCCTAACGTTTGTTATTTCAGTTATTTCAGTCAAATCCTTTGTTTACAACTGGTAGAATGACAAACAGTTTCCACTGAAAACCGTTTAGTATTAAACTAGGATTTGATCCGCGCCCTGCGCGAAGTGAGAAATTTATGTGTTATATCTTTAAATAAATAATTAAATTATTTAAAATAAATCTAATTTAATAAGTTTTAAGTGATAAATGTACTATTAAAAACTATATTAAATCAAAATTACTTATAATTTGGAATTGTTTATTAACTAATATTTTATTAATGTATTGTGGTTCTTTTATAATAGGTTTATAAACCACCATATTTCTTCATTTCCAACTTGAGACTCTCAAGATATTTATAATATATTTTATAGTTATTGAATTTTAAATGTTTGATCAATTTTTTTTTTTGAAATATTTAGAAATCTGAATCAATTATAATATAATATTTTAAGATTATAATGATTTAAATTTTTGTATTAATAATATTCACCTTTCGATAAAAATTGTAATATTCTAAATTTTTATCCAAGTTATACTATTTCAAATATTTAAATATTTTCAACTTAATCACATCAAAATATTTTTAATATTATAGATATTAGTTGGTTTAATCATATGTTTCCACTAAAAAAATTCATATTAAACCAAAAAAATTATAAAGTTGGTTGCTTATTAAATCAACATTCTTACTCTTATAGTTTCTTATCATTTTATTTTTGTAATAGTCTACTGAATAACTCATACATTTTTATTTCCAATGTGGGCTTTGAAAAACTCATATTTTTATCATTTCATAAACTTATATTCATTTTTGAAAATTCAAATTTAAACTTGTAGTAGAAAAAATCTATTTTTTATTAATATATAGATGATGTGATAAATTATTGTTTTTATAATATTTAGTTCAACCAAAAAATGAGAGAAGAAAATATAGTATTTAAGAAAGTTAATGAATATGATATATTTTTAAAACATGAAAAGAATAATAATCTCTTCATAATTTTTTTTTTTGACAGCAATCTCTTCATAATTAAATGGTGAATTATGTATTAATATTGATATAACATATTCTCTAACCAAATTAATTTCAGTGGCATAAAATGTAATTAGTCTAGTAATCTTTGTCTTAATTAAAATTTATTCTAAGAATGAACCTAGTGATGACACATCAGCATGGCATTTTTGTTAATACCACATGACACAAATGTTTTTTTTTTATTTGTTTTCTCTTTTAATATATTAGGGATGGTTAGTATTAAATGACAGATCTCCATACCAGTTTGGTTAGTATTACTATTTTTATTACATCTAATACAAACAGAAAATTAAAGAAAAAAACACATATGAATAACTATGATTAAATTGGGATCTCCGATCAAGATTAGGGGTGTCCAAAAATTTTAGAAATTAATTACACTATAGCAAAAATTGCGATATTTTTGAGTTTAATGAACTCGAATCAGTTTAAATTGTAAATGCTCCAAATGACATCTATCAGCGGAAAAAGAAAGAGAAGTTGCATCAAAAGTAATCAAACATAATTAGCTCCCTAAGAACATAGCATAAATAAAAGGTTACATGTTTGCTACATATTTTTTTTTCTTAAATAATTTTAATCTAAAATACATTTGGAACATACTTTCTTATGACATCCACATATTTATCTTCTGTTCAATGGACTGATGATAATGTTTCAAATTACGGATAACATTATTAAGTTATACTTTTACAATTTGTGATTTGTAAAAAAAAAAAATCAAAAATGACATATACGTTCTGCAAAGAGGGCACTTATTTTGTTTCCGAAGCCACTCTCTAATACATGAATCGTGAAATTTATGTCCACAAGTAGTCTCAACTTGAAAATCAGTAGAATCATAACCTGCATGATAAAACACAGTTTTCACTTTAATCACAACTTGACCTTGTTGTAATAATCAATCAAAGAGTAACAACATATGATACTAATTAACAGATCTTAATCTGAAGGGAATCTGGTTGAAAAACCAGAAAGATTTCATAGACTGTTGGTAAATTTCTAGAACAATAATGGCTGACTTAGTGGAGAATAATTCATATTGGTTGGCTTATTCACAAGGCAAACACTTTGTGCAAAAACCGAGCAATTCGTTCATTTGTAGTAGAACATGTGAATTTTAATCCCTATGTACTTCTCTCCAATGAATTCTTCATGGCTATTGAATTTGGTCCCTCCCGACATGTAATTACCACACATGTTACATCGAGACCGAAAGCATAAATTAGACCTAATATATGTATCTTCTTCGGATGTTTTCTAGTATATCTTCACAAATCACAACAAAGAACAAGATAATTTACCAATAGATATCTTGATTGTGTCAGTTCAAACCTAGTTGGCCATAACAAAAAAAAAAAAAAATTTACTATATTTTGTTAAAATTTCGTAAAATTAACTTTCAAAAATTAAGAGACTTCAACCATATGATCTGATCATGATAAAAAAAAAAAAAAAAAATGCTCATTAATTAAATGATTCAGAAAAGTTGTTGTTAATTATCTTCGTAATTACTAGATTTTTGTTCCAGTGTTTTATCTACCATAGGTTTGCCAAAAAAAATTTTTTCCTAATGCCAATATCTATTTTCTCACAGTGCAGAAGAAAAAACAAATATTTGGGGTTCGTCTCAATGTTTAGATTACCTTCAGTGTTTGCAACTATTCGTCTAAACAGTGGCACTTTTTCATGAAGTTGATCATAAATAAACATATCCATACTATTCAATTTCAATTTGGTGAACTCAAAAGGAATTGTGCCATGTAAAACGGTTATGCAAAAGATTAATTTCTAAGATCTGCAAACATTGGAGAGCTAATACAGGTCAGGTTCATGATGTATATAAAAAAACATAGACTTGATGCTGCCCTCTCGATAGTTGTTGGTACTTGAGACGAGTTAAGCGAGTCCTCGGAAATTTCTGACAATGGCTCATATAATTCATTGTTTTACGCATGTATATTCCCTAACTAAATTACTTCCAAGAGATTATAGTAGAATATGTTATTTCTCATACATATCATCAAGAAAATGATCCTTTTTAACAAACAAACAAAAAAAATCATCAAGAAAATTACATAGACATTTATACAAGAGGGGTTATCTGGGAAGATCTATACAAGAAAAAGAAAAAGGGTAAAAATATGCTACTATGTACACTAATAAATTATGTCTTTAGATAATATCCTGAATAAATTGCTAAAATTGTGTAAAGCCACATTATAAATGTACTATATTCCCTTTGTACCATTATACATATGTAACATTTGCGTGATTGGATGCATGAGGGAAATATAGCAAAAATTGCGATATTTTTGAGTTAAATGAACTCGAATCATTTCAAATTGTAAATGACATCTATCAGCGAAAAAAGAAAGAGAAGTTGCATCAAAAGTAATAAAACATAATTAGCTCCCTAAAAACATTGCAGAACTAAAAGGTTACATGCTCGCTACAAATTTTGTTTTCTTAAATAATTTTAATCTAAAATACATCTGGAACATTCTTTCTTATTCCATCCACATATTTGTCTTCTGCTTAATGGACCGATGATAGCGCTTCAAATTACGGATAACATTCTTCCCTGTAAAACAAAAAAAAAAACATTAAGTCATACTCCTACAAATTGTGACATGTAAAAAAAACAAAAATTTAAATGACACTCACGTTCTGCAAAGAGGGCACTTATTTTGTTTCTGAATCCACTCTCCAAGACATGAATCGTGAAATTTATGCCCGCAGATAGTCTGAACTTGGAAATCAGTAGAATCATAACCTGCATGATAAAACACGCTTTTCACTTTAATCACAACTTGACTTTGCTATAATTGATCAATCAAAGAGTAACAAAACATGATACTAAATTTTTTTAACCTTCTAAGCAAATAGAACAATCATCCACTTTTGCCTTCTTCACAACATCGAGAACTACCTCAGTCGGTTCGATGAAAGTAAATGTCAGTTTGTCTCCAGCTTGTAGATCATAAGCAGCACGCACCTTTGTCCATCCATGACTAAAGAATCCGGTATCCGCATTTGGCACATAACCTACATTCCAAAACCTCTCCTTTTTCGGCTCCCAGATTTTGAAATTTGTGAACTCATTTGGCATATATTTTCTTGCAAAAACTGTATTGACACGCTGAGAAATCATAGTAAAGTAAACATCTTGTTATTCACATATCATATTCAGGAAAAAAAAAAAAAAAGAAGACAAAAGGTAAAAAACAAAATTGTTTTGTCTTAAGTACCAGGTGATACGTGGATGTTTCCACGACCGTGGCCTTCAAGTTTGGAATACAAAACGAATCAGGAGCTGCACAAGTCTCGGAATTGTTCATACTGCAACCAAATCAACAATGAAACCAAATGTTAGAAAGTAACTATATAGTTTCTAACCATAACCAACTTTAATCACCATGTTTCAGTAAAGTTCATGTGACTATTTCAGTAGAAAGATGTTTACCGGGAGAGAAAATATCTGTAAGCTTCATCAGCCATTCTTAATTGCTGCGAAATCAAAACAAATCAAAGTCAAAAACATGATTACCACGTGAAAACAGTGACAAATTGAATAAGGGTAAAAAAATTATTTACCTAGAGGATAAGTACGGGTATCAATTGAGGAAGCAAATGGTGAATTTGATCAAGTCACTGAAAAGAAGCAATGCCTTGTCAAGATTCAGCAGAGGTGTCATATACAAATCAGACGGATTAAAGTTGCATGGTGNGGGGAAAAAAAAAAAAAAAAAAAAAAAAAAAAAAAAAAAAAAAACATCATAAATTCGTGAATTCGCAATCTCAGCGTTCGAAAATCAAAACTCCAGTAACCAAAGCAATTGGTTCGAGAGGGAATGTTAAGAGTCTCACCACAAGCTTTTGATTCAATCAATGGAAAAGAAAACACCGAGCAATTGAAGAAGGAGTCTCGTTTCTCTGTGTGTCAAAGTACCTGTACGAGAAAAAGAAGTCACGTGACTAACATGTGCGTAATTTACAGATCTACTAATCACTTAAACCAAAAAGAAAAATTAATTTACTCTGACTAACATGACTAACATGTGCGTAATTAACAGAGTTAATTAGAGTTAATTAATTTTTTTTTTTTTTTTTTAGGCTTTTAGAGTTTGAGATTATCGAGAATAATCATGGCGACGGAGGAACAATTTTTGGTCGGNTTTTTTTTTTTTTTTTTTTTTTTTTTTTTGGATCTGGAAATTCGAGTCAAGAAGAGCGACTGAGGTTTCTATAAGAGTAGATCGCCAGAAGTTTGCAGTGATACTTACCGGAATGTTCACGTCCGGTTTCGCGGCCAAGACTGAATACAAAAAAAGGAGAAGACTCGTGGAAATGGTAGCGAGCAAATGCAGCTGAATCCAACGGCGGAGGTGGATTCGAGTCTCCGGAAGGATCTGCAAGAGGAGGGGTGGTGTCGTGGTGAGTGGTGAGGATCGATACAGATTCGCCGATAATAATCGAAGAGATTCTCTCGCCGGAGTCACTAGTCACTATCACCAGATGAACGAAAAATATCGTCTGGAAGGAGGTTTTATTTCCGTTAGGGGTAATTGGGTAATCTCACACCTAGATTTCCAGTTAAATGGGCCGAGAAGAAATTGATCATTAAGCCCATTAAAAAGTCCGTAATCCATTTTCTTCTTCTTCTTCCAGTGTGCTCTCGACTCGAGCTTGAAATGTTAACAGTGAGGCTAGGGTTTTACCGAGAAACCTCCTCATCGAGCTGCGAACATTTCCACCGTCGCTGCTTACTGATCTGACTGAAAAAATAAAAATAAAAATGGCGATGCCACATCTGAGCCGGTCGAGAGACGTCGCGAGGAGATCGGCGAAGAAGTACATCGAAGAACCGCTTTACAATCTTCTCTTCAGAGGTGGTGGCGACGAGGTCAACGTCAAACAGCAGCTGAATCACTTCCTCAAAGGCACTAAGCACGCCTTCAAATGGGAAGTCGGCGATACGATCAAGAAACTCCGAAGCCGCCGCCTCTATTACCCAGCACTCAAGGTTCGGAAAATCTCATCTCAATTCCTGCAAAATCGCATCGTCGATTCTCCGATTTATCACACCAATTTTCGGATTGTACAATCATTTGCTTCAGCCTGTTGAATACCTGTAGATTCTGAAATGGTAGTTTTTGATTCTCATTATCTTGCGATTGCAATTGTTGGTATAAGAGCAGAGAGAGATTCTCTTGAAATTGGTGTGAAATTTCGGATTACACAACCATTTGCTTCAAGCTGTTGAATACACGTAGAAATGTAGATTCTTTAATGGTAGTGTGAGATTTTGACTGTGTTGATGACTGTTTCTTGCAGCTCTCTGAAGTAATGGAACACAGAGGTATGAACAAGACGGTGCCTGACCAAGCAATCCATCTTGATCTTCTAGCCAAAGCTCGAGGGATCGTTGCCGGAGAGAACTATTTCGTCGGTCTCCCGGAAACGTCGAAAACCGAGCTCACGTACGGCTCTCTTCTCAACTGCTACTGCAAGGAGCTGATGGCGGAGAAAGCGGAAGGTCTGCTGAGCAAGATGAAAGAGCTCAACATCACCGTGAGCGCCATGTCTTATAACAGCCTCATGACGCTTTACACAAAGACAGGGCAGCCGGGGAAAGTCCCGGGGGTGATTCAAGAAATGAAGGCCGAGAACGTCATGCCGGACTCGTACACGTACAACGTCTGGATGAGGGCGTTGGCTGCTAAAGATGATCTCTCCGGTGTCGAGAGAGTCATCGAGGAGATGAGCAGAGACGGTAGAGTCGCCCCGGACTGGACCACGTTCAGCAATATGGCGTCTATATACGTCGACGCGAGACTCACTGAGAAAGCTGACAAGGCTCTTCAGGCGCTGGAGTTGAAAAACACGAACCGAGATTTCAAGGCGTACCAGTTTCTCATCACCTTGTATGGACGGCTGGGGAAATTGGTTGACGTCTACAGGGTTTGGCGTTCGTTGAGGCTGGCTATTCCGAAAACCTCGAACGTCGCGTATCTGAACATGGTACAAGTGCTTGTGAATCTTGACGATTTGCCTGGCGCGGAGACTCTGTTCAAGGAATGGCAAGCGAACTGCTCTACGTACGACGTCAGGGTTGTGAATGTGATGATTGGAGCTTATGCGAAAGAAGGTCTCGTCGAAAAGGCGAAAGAGCTCAAGGAGAAATCTCCAAGAAGAGGAGGGAAGCTCAATGCTAAAACGTGGGAGATCTTCATGGACTACTATGTGAACAGCGGTGATACGGCTCAAGCACTCGAGTGTATGTCGAAGGCGGTTAAAATCGGCAGAGGAGACGGTGGCAAGTGGATACCGTCGCAGGAAACGGTCAGGACTCTGTTGAGCCAGTTGGAGGAGAAGGAAGATGTTAGTGGAGCTGAGAACTTGGTGGAGATTTTGAAGAAGGTGAAGGATAACATAGGCGCAGAGATCTTTGAGCCGTTGATTAGAACATACGCAGCAGCAGGGAAGAGTCATCCTGCAATGCACCGACGTTTGAAGATGGAAAATGTTGAGGTTAATGAAGCGACGAAGAAGCTGCTCGATCAAATATGTCCTGAGGAATGAGGTCTGTTCCATCTCTTTCTCCTTCGTTAGTCTTGTAGTGGCACTTTCATTATCAGAAGCTCTGTTTCTTATTGGTAATAAAATTTAGACTCTTATTTATATGATTGAGAATCTGCAAATCAATCGTATTTGTCTATTTTATTTCACCTAACTTAGTTTGTTCTTTTCATGTTTTTTTTTTTGTGTGTGAATTGTTTCGAGCTTAGCTTTGAATTTACAGTTGAGAGAGAGAGTTTTGTTAACTGCAAAAAGACGTTTTTCTGTTAATTCCGTTTTAATATTGTCATCAAAATTTCTGGAATATAATTACCAACAATCTATCCAAAAAAAAAAAAAAAATTGAAATCTGTCGATGATTGAAAGTCAAGAAATGGCTAAAAATCTATTATATTACATTACACAATTGATGTAGATCAAGAACACCCTACAAAATTTACATAATCAAGAATAGTATTTTTTATTTTCATGTATTTATTTCGATCACCTAATCAATGTAGCAAGCAATAAGCAGTTAGTCCCAATCTTCCTCAGCTCGTCGGCAGCGTTCTGAACGGCGTTAACTTGACGCGTTTCTATAAACCCGTCGACGCAAACGCCGTAATCCGAAACAGCCGCGGTTAAAAACATTTTCAGCGCCAGCAGATTGCGTTGCCTGATGCTTTTCCTCGCGTTCTCGAGATTGAAAGCCGCGTCTGTAAAAGTCGCGCAGCAAACCGCGGCTTGTGGGGTTGCGTATCTGTGCCTCGAAGCGTCTGCGATCGCTAGTTTCGTCTTAGCCTCGAGGGCTCTAATCGTGCTGTGCGTGGCTCGTCTCGGGTTTGGTCCTTTCACCAGCGGTTGACACAACGTTGGATATGCGGTTTGGCTGCAAAGGCTCTTGTAACGCGCTTCCGCGACTTGGTTTACCGTAAAGAGGATCACGATAATGGCGATGGTCGTGAGGTAGAGCTGAGTTTTGTTGCAGCCCGCCATTTTTTGTTCAGTTATAAATTGTTCTTTTTTAAAAACTAGAAAGAAATAATCTTGTGGCAATTTTCTGATTAAATTTCTTATTACGCTATGTTTAGAAAATATCTTTTTGTGGTTTCTGGATTATTGGTTATGGGTGATTTCTGATATTTGTTTTCTTGGTCACTAACTTACTATAAATCTGATTTGTTTGTGGTTTAACTTCTTTTGAGGAGAAAAACTTCTCCTCGGATTATCGATCGAGACTTTTATTGGAAAGGAATTCAAAGGGTTTTAATGTATTTGAATTTGGAAATTTTTTATTAATTTATTACAATAGTTCTCGTGGAAGAATATATCTAGTGGTTTATATTACTGTTATCGTTGTGTCACCATCCGGGTTCAAATCCAGTAGATTGTGTGTAGATTATCGAGGAAAAGTTTGACTTGCAACTCAAGTAATCCTTGCTTATACTGTTGTAAGACATCTTTAACCATCGATTGATCATATTATACTTATGGGCGGCGAAGATATATACCTGTAAAAACAACTTAATCATGTACTCCCTCCGTTTCATATTAGTTGTCATTCTGACATTTTTTATTTGCAATGTATCTGAATATATCTGGATGTGTTTTTGAGCCTGATACATCCATATATTGTCCAGATACAATTTGCCTGATAAGTAATATGAAACAGAGGGAGTAATAGTATTGACTATTGAGCACTAATGAGTGTACTTAAATATCCAAAGTGTTTGGAAAGTAAAAGATTTGAAGTTGGTAATGGGATTGTGAATCATCTTATCTAGTTATCTTTAATGTAATTTTCATTTTCAAAAATGAAAAAGAACAACGAATTTTCTATTCCTAACTAATGAATAATGATGATGATTCTAGCTACTGTGTTTTTTTTTGGGAGAAGTCCAAATTTTTTGAAATTCTAAAACTATAAAAAATGTTGGAAATCAAATAGTGAGTGGTTGCTATGAACTCATCAATGACGTCAAACGGTTGTTGCCTTTTTTGACTAATTTAACACTCCAGAACATTGTGCTTTATCCACTCCACTCTTATAAATCCCACTAGAATCTGCTTCTGAATCACCCAAAACCCATTTTACTTGAGTACTCTTTTTCCCTAATCCTTGAGAGCAATTTGACAATGGCGGAAGTTTGCGGAGTACGGAGGATGAAGCTTGGGAGCCAAGGTCTTGAGGTTTCAGCTCAAGGTCTTGGTTGTATGGGTCTCTCCGCCTTCTACGGCGCTCCAACTCCTGAGACCAATGCCGTCTCTCTCCTCCGTGACGCCATCAACGCCGGCGTCACATTCCTCGACACCTCCGACATCTACGGACCCGAGACAAACGAGCTGCTCCTGGGCAAGGTAACAAGTTAGGCTTGATATTTAGGGTTCATAACAACCATCAAACACTGGATCTGTTTGTTATTTTTCATGGCAGGCTTTGAAAGACGGTTTGAGGGAAAAAGTGGAGTTAGCAACAAAATTTGGGATCACAGCTTCTGAAGATGGAAAATTTGGTTTCAGGGGAGATCCAGAGTATGTGAGGTCTTCTTGTGAGGCAAGCTTAAGGCGTCTTGGTGTTACCTTCATTGATCTTTATTATCAGCATCGAATTGATACCACTGTCCCCATCGAAGTCACGGTAATGGCTTCTTCTTGGTTTGAGTTCTACTCCAACTTGTCTTCATTGCTACTGATAATCTTATAGAGTGCTCTGTTTCTTGTGCTGGTTTGTGTCACATTTTCCAAAGATTGGAGAGCTGAAGAAGCTTGTAGAAGAAGGCAAGATCAAGTATATCGGTTTGTCTGAAGCTTCAGCTTCAACAATCAGAAGAGCACATGCTGTTCATCCGATAACCGCTGTGCAGATAGAATGGTCCTTATGGTCAAGAGACGTTGAGGAAGATATCATTCCTACTTGCAGGTATGAGGAGGAATCAGAATCAGCCGTTTACATGTTTAATATCCATATCTTAATTCTTGTCTCTTTTGATCTACCTCTCTAGGGAGCTTGGGATTGGAATTGTAGCTTATAGCCCTCTAGGAAGAGGCTTCTTTGCATCAGGACCTAAGCTTGTTGAGAATCTTGAGCAAGACGACTACCGAAAGGCAAGTTTACATCATTGATTGATTCACTTCTTTATGCTGTTTAGAGCACAGATTCAAGATTCGGAGTCCTTATCTCAGGATCTACCAAGATTCCAGCAAGAGAATCTAGACCACAACAAGATTCTCTACGAGAAAGTCTTAGAGATGGCGACAAAGAAAAGCTGCACTCCTGCGCAATTAGCTCTAGCATGGGTTCACCACCAAGGAGATGATGTTTGTCCAATTCCAGGAACTTCCAAGATCGAAAACCTAAAACAGAACATTGGAGCTTTATCCGTGAAGCTCACTCCTGAAGAAACGGCTGAGCTTGAAGCCATTGCACGACCGGATCTTGTTAAAGGTGAACGGTATGACAATAACATGGCTACTTACAAGGACTCGGAGACTCCACCATTGTCTTCTTGGAAAGCAACATAACAAAACACATCTTTGGATTGCAGAAGTTTCTCTTGTCTCATCTCTTGAGTTTATCATCTGTTTGGTAACTTGTTTGATTCAGTATACGCCAATAAGGAAAGTTTTATGTGTGTGTGTGTTTGTGGTGTATGTGAACAAGTAATAAGAAAGAGCCAATGAACAAGTTTATGTACTACGTACAGTGTAATGAGTTTACTTGTGTTGCAAGTTGCAAACAGAACACAAAACCTAAAAAGAGACCGGTTAAACGGCTTAATGGGATCACTAATTCCCAAACCAATCAATTTCGGCTACTCTGATCGGTTTTAGTAATTGATTAAATTGGATAGTAAACCAATTTTTAAACCGTAGATTTACTTACGCTTTGGCTATTTTCTTCATCATCATTAACAAGTGTACATGCAACAGTGACCAAATTCAGAGAACGAATCAAAACTCGATCGAGAGAGAGAGAGAGAAGGAGAGGTGTGAGAGAAAATCCATGGCGGCGGAAGCTTGTGGAGTGAGGAGGATGAAGCTGGGAAGCCAAGGACTTGAGGTATCGGCGCAAGGCCTTGGTTGCATGGGCATTTCCGCTTTCTACGGTCCTTCCAAGCCGGAAACTGACGCCATCGCTCTCCTCCACCACGCAATCGATTCCGGCGTCACTTTCCTTGACACCTCCGATGTATACGGGCCTGAGACCAACGAATTGCTCCTCGGAAAGGTTCCAATTTCAAAAATTCCCGATCTGCGTGTTTTATTCAATTTCCGCTCATCGAGATACTTTAGATGATTGGGTTTCGGAGTGATGGTCAAATGTAAACTTGTGAGAAACGAAGATCAACAAACTCGAGAGTGGAATTTGGCCTTGATTGATTCTCTTAGCTTCGCATATTGTAAAATGATTTGAATTTTTTTGGGTTATAGGCTCTGAAAGGTGATGGAGTGAGGAAGAAAGTGGAGCTTGCTACCAAATTTGGAGCCACTTTTGCAGAGGGAAAGAGAGAAGTAAGAGGAGATCCTGCTTATGTGAGGAGTGCGTGCGAGGCGAGTTTAAAGCGGCTAGATGTTTCCTGCATCGATCTCTATTATCAGCATCGTGTCGATACTCGTGTCCCTATCGAAATCACTGTAAGTCTCCTCTTTCAAATCCCCTCCTTCATGCCATGGTTTCAGAGTTTCCAACTTGGTTCGTCTCTTTGGCTCTGGATAATAGATTTTGGGCTTGTTTTCACATTGTTTCCTCTGTTTTGTTTTGCTTCTGATCTGCAACACTTAGTGATCTTTAATAAGAAAAAGATACACCTTTTGCTGAAATTGACCATCTATTTTGTGTGCTTATTCCAAAGATGGGAGAGCTAAAGAAGCTAGTAGAAGAGGGTAAAATAAAGTACATTGGTTTGTCTGAAGCTTCAGCCTCGACTATCAGAAGAGCGCATGCTGTTCACCCGATAACCGCTGTGCAGCTAGAATGGTCCTTGTGGACAAGAGACGTGGAAGAAGAAATCGTCCCGACCTGCAGGTACTGTATATAGTTTTCATCCTCCTTTCTTGATGCATTATATCCATCAATCATGTAACTTTATGTTGTCTTTTTCTCTATTCAGGGAACTTGGGATTGGGATTGTAGCTTACAGTCCACTAGGAAGAGGCTTCTTTGCATCAGGGCCTAAGCTTGTTGAGAAGCTGGACAATGACGACTTCAGAAAGGCAACTACTACTGTTGTTTGCATTCGTCAATAATGACTTTATCTATGCTTAATTCTGTTTCTTTGATTGCAGACTCTACCAAGATTCCAACAAGAAAACTTAGACCACAACAAGATTCTTTACGAGAAGGTTTGCGCAATGTCGGAGAAGAAAGGATGCACACCTGCACAACTAGCTCTCGCATGGGTTCATCACCAGGGAGATGATGTTTGCCCCATCCCAGGAACCACAAAGATCGAAAACCTCAACCAGAACATCGGAGCTTTATCGGTTAAACTCACTCCCGGAGAGATGTCTGAGCTCGAGACCATTGGCCGACCAGAGTCTGTGAAAGGAGATAGATACACTGCCATGGTGCCAACCTTCAAGAACTCCGACACTCCACCATTATCTTCCTGGAAAGCGGCTTAAAAGTTAAAACCGGTTGAGAAGTTTCGATGATAATAGTGGTGTAGCTTATGTCAGCCCAATACGAGGTAATCAATAATAATGTGGGAAGTTTTTGTGTTGCATCTTACTGAGTTCGACCTTATGCTAACTTTATCAAGATCAATCTTTGATCAAGTAAGAGACATTGGAAATAATACTAATAACTTTTAGTAAAAGTAATTGTTGTCCACACAAACTCTACTTTGTCGTCATTGTTGTTCATCATCATCCATATCTCTTTGAAATATTCACCACCGACTCTGATTTTCTTCATGTCACCGCCTAATTCGTTGTTACAAATACTTATTTCGGNTAAAAAAAAAAAAAAAAAAAAAAAAAAAGTTTCGGCTTTCGTCTTCATCATCACCATTTCACCACTCACTACTCACTAGTCCAACTCCACTCAATTCACAACTCTACAAGGATTACAGAGAGAAGTTGTGAGCGGAATCAATGGCGGAAGCTTGCGGAATGAGGAGGATGAAGCTGGGAAGCCAAGGCCTCGAAGTATCGGCGCAAGGCCTTGGTTGCATGAGCCTCTCCTCCTTCTTCAATATCTCGGAGCCGAAAACTGACTCCGTCGCTCTTCTTCATCACGCTATTGAATCCGGCGTCACTTTCCTTGACACCGCCAACAGCTACGGTCCTGACACCAACGAATTGCCTCTCGGCAAGGTCCGATTTTTCGATGATTCCCCACCTGCGATTGCTTGATTTTCGCTAACCCAGTTGGTTTTGTTTACTTCTCTTATCTTTTGAGCAAAAAAGACAAGACCTTTATAGATTCTTTGAGCTTCATTATCTGTAGAGATGATTCAATTGTTGCAATTTTGAATTTTTTTCAAGGCTCTGAAGGATAATGGGTTGAGGGAGAAAGTACAGCTTGCGACCAAATTCGGAATAATTTATGAAGAGGGAAAGAGAGAGATAAAAGGAGATCCTTTGTATGTGAGAGCTGCTTGTAAGGCTAGTTTAAAGCGGCTAGATGTGAAATGCATTGATCTTTATTATCAGCATCGGATAGATACTCGTATCCCTATCGAAATCACTGTAAGTAACCCTTCTTTACCATGGGGTCAAAGAATGAGACTTTTGATCATGTTTTACACTTGTGTCGCTCTTTCTGTAATTGCTAGCTTATTCATTAAGAACCAATGTCTGGTGAAATGATCTTTGACTGATGAGATAATTTACTGCTTTATCATTTATCCTCATCTATCATTTAGGGTTTGTTATGAGCTCTAATTGTCAATTGGTGTGCTACAATTCATGAATTTGATTGAAAGGCGATACTTTTTGCTGTTCTTAACAATTCTTTGATATATCTACAATTTATGAATCCTACTCCATGCTATGGTTTTCAATTTTCAATGGAAGTTATAGCTCAGAGAGCAGCACGTCTTTGGCTTGTGATTTGTTCTAAGTAATAGGATCAAAGAGAAGAGACTTGAGACAATGTTTTACACGTGGGTCACTCTTTGAAATTGCTGGCTTGTTCATTAAAAACCAACGTCTAGTGTAATGATCTTTGACTGATCTTGATAGAAAGCCGGAACCTTTTGCTTTCTCTTGCTTCTTAATTGGTGTGCAACAGCTCATGACCCTTGATAGAAAGACGATACCTTTTGCTGTTCCTAACGATTCTCTTACTGTTTGTCGAATTCCAAGATGGGAGAGCTCAAGAAGCTAGTTGAAGAAGGTAAGATAAAGTACATTGGTTTGTCTGAAGCCTCTGCCTCAACTATCAGAAGAGCGCATGCGGTTCACCCGATAACCGCAGTCCAGTTAGAGTGGTCTTTGTGGACGAGAGACGTGGAAGAAGAGATCATCCCGACCTGCAGGTATATATCTAGATTGCATCCTCTCTTCTTGGTGCATTATCCATCAAAAATCATGTGTAAACGTTTCTCTTTCTTTCCTTGAGAATGAAGTTTAGAAGCTGAGCTTTTACCCTAAGGTAAATGCTGACTACTAATGGTTTATCTGCTGTCTTGAAGTTTGCTTATAGACCTTTAGAGTTTTACACTCTTTCCTCTTTAAAATATTTGATTATGTATTGTCTTCTCTTTCCTTCTTCAGGGAACTTGGGATTGGGATTGTTGCTTACAGTCCTCTGGGACGAGGCTTCTTTGCATCAGGACCTAAGCTTCTTGAAAAACTAGACAAAAATGACTATAGAAAGGCAAGTACATATGCTTTGTATGTCTTCTTTGATGGTAATGGTAATCATCATCAGTCAACCAAGTGTTTATCTGCTCATTTGTGTGTGTTCTTTATTTTAGACTCTACCAAGATTCCAACAAGAAAACTTAGACCACAACAAGATTCTCTACGAGAAGGTTTGTGCAATATCAGAGAAGAAAGGGTGCACTCCTGCACAACTAGCTCTCGCGTGGGTTCACCACCAGGGAGATGATGTTTGCCCAATCCCTGGAACCACTAAGATCGAAAACCTCAACCAGAACATTGGAGCTTTATCAGTGAAACTCACTCCACAAGAGATGTCTGAGCTTGATACCATTGGCCAACCAGATTCTGTGAAAGGAGAAAGATTTACGGCTATGGTGCCTAACTTCAAGAACTCAGACACTCCAGCATTGTCTTCTTGGATAGCCCCTTAAACCCGCCCGAGAGTTTATATGGTTAACATTGGCATTGAAGTAATGTAACCGAACCGCAGTCAACGATTTCTTAAAGTGCTTTATTTTTTTGTTGACTTTGGAAAATTCCATTATTGCAGAGAAAAGAAAAAGCATTTTTTCTCTTCATCATCACCAACTCACCAACCCAACAACCTCTCCACTCAGTTCAAAACTCTACAAAGAGTCAGTCGAAGAGAGAGAAAGAAAGAAGTGTGTGAACGAAAATCATGGCGGCGGAAGCTTGCGGAGTGAGGAGGATGAAGCTGGGAAGCCAAGGCCTTGAGGTATCGGCGCAAGGTCTTGGTTGCATGGGCCTCTCTTCCTTCTACGGTGCTCCGAAACCGGAAACTGAAGCCATCGCTCTTCTCCACCACGCTATTAACTCCGGCGTCACTTTCCTCGATACCTCCGACATATACGGTCCTGAGACCAACGAGTTGCTCCTGGGAAAGGTTCGATTTTGAAAATTCCAATCTGTGATTTGATCATTTTTGCGGTCCAAAATACTTGTATTTGTTTCGATTGCTCAACAAAGATCTCGACTTTATACTCCGATCCGTTAGAAAAATGATTTATTTTTGAAAGCTTTAATTCTGTCAGGCTTTGAAGGATGATGGGTTGAGGGAGAAAGTAGAGCTTGCGAGTAAATTCGGAATCAGCTTTGCAGAGGGAAAGAGAGAGATAAAGGGAGATCCTTTGTATGTGAGAGCTGCTTGTGAAGCTAGTTTGAAGCGTCTAGATGTTGATTGCATTGATCTTTACTATCAGCATCGGATCGATACTCGTGTCCCTATTGAAATCACTGTGAGCTCTCTTAACTCTCAAATGAAAATGGAAGTTAATATGGTTCACTGCTTCAAGACTGCTGAAATGAAAATAGTTTCTAGGATGGTGGTTTATGCTTGGGGTCACTCTTTGTGAAATTGCTAGCTTATTCATTACGAACCAATGTCTGGTGTTGTGATCTATCCTCATCTATCATTTAGGGTTTGTCCTGAGCCCTAATTGGTGTGCTACAATTCATGACCTTGGTATAAAGACTATACCTGTTCTTAACCAAATTTTGTATTGTTTGTCAAATTCCAAGATGGGAGAGCTCAAGAAGCTAGTTGAAGAAGGTAAGATAAAGTATGTCGGTTTGTCTGAAGCCTCTGCTTCAACTATCAGAAGAGCGCATGCTGTTCACCCGATAACCGCCGTGCAGTTAGAATGGTCCTTGTGGACTAGAGACGTGGAAGAAGAGATCATACCGACCTGCAGGTAAGGGAATGAGTCAATGCAGATTTTCTCCTTTTGTTCTTGGTGCACGATCCATTAATCATGATGTAACACCGTCTTCTTTTTATCTTCTTTAGGGAACTTGGGATTGGGATTGTTGCCTACAGTCCACTAGGAAGAGGCTTCTTTGCATCAGGACCCAAGCTTGTTGAGAAGCTAGATGATAATGACTTCAGAAAGGCAAGTGATTTTGATTGATGAACCTTATGATGTGACTGTATTATATTTGCTCATTTGTGTTTCTATATTGCAGACTCTACCAAGATTCCAACAGGAGAATTTAGACCACAACAAGATTGTGTACGAGAAGGTTTGCGCGATCTCAGAGAAGAAAGGATGCACACCTGCACAGCTAGCTCTCGCATGGGTTCATCACCAGGGAGATGATGTTTGCCCCATCCCAGGAACCACTAAGATCGAAAACCTCAACCAGAACATTGGAGCCTTATCGGTGAAACTCACTCCCGAAGAGATGACTGAGCTCGAGTCCATTGCCCAACCAGGTTTTGTGAAAGGAGAAAGACACGGTCCCATGATGGCTATGGCTACTTTCAAGAACTCAGACACTCCACCATTGTCTTCTTGGAAGACTGCGTAAACCTTTACGTACCCGCTGAGTTTCTCTGGTTGTGGTGGTGCATGACATTGAAGCAGTCTAAACTTCTGTCAGCGAGATCAAAGTAATGAATATGAGTGTGTTAACTCCTTGAATAATGAATAGAGTTCCCCAAGTGAAAACTTCAACTAACGTTCCCTACATTGTGAATTAAACTAAAAACCTCACATTTTAAATTCGACTTGAGATTTGAGAGTACGTTGTAGATGCTGCTTGATTTATGCTTTATATCCTTGAGTTGTGAGGAGTTTGGTCTTAGTTTTCGAAAGACTGCTTGAGAGAGGTTTTGTCAAAACCGTTTTGACCTTTGTCTGGGATAGAAAGAGCTTATTTTTCCATCATCAAATTACATTTGTCCAAAACAACGTATCCACTCAATTCAAAACTCTACAAGTCAGTCAAATAGAGAGAGAAAAACAGAGAGAAACAGAACATACCAGGAACCACTAAGATCGAGAACCTCGACCAGAACATTGGAGCTTTATCGGTGAAACTCACTTCCGAAGAGATGGCTGAGCTCGAGGGCATTGCTCAACCAGAGTCTGTGAAAGGAGAAAGATACACTGCCATGGTGCACACCTTCAAGAACTCTGACACTCCACCATTGTCTTCTTGGAAAACTATATGAGAGTTTCTCAAGCCAAACCGCAGTGATAAATGTTAATAAAGAGTTTGTGTTGCATGTACAAAAGTGTTAAGACTTGTTTGAATGACAAATATTAACTTCTGTGAACCATATATAAGGAGAGAATGACAAATTCGTTTGAATTGTGAGACATGGTCATAACTCATAACTCATAAGTTCATAACATAAGCAAAAAGAGCCATATCTTATGTAAAATATGAAATGCCTATGAAGACCAAAACCTTAGCCGACAGCACCAAGGGTTCAAGAAGATCCCATCTTGTTCAATCTTGTTGTGTCTTTGGCACCCACTTTATTACTAGGTGTTTTCTAGCGCCTGCGCGAGATTAAGTTTTATCTTCATTTTTTGAATCTTTCTATTTTATGAAATATTAAATGATTTTTCCACGCCTTGTGCGGGATATACTTATATTTTAAATTTGTTGTTTATTAATTATACATTTTTCAAGATTTTGTATTGTATTTTTTATAAATTGCTAAATAACTATGTTACAATCAGTAGCATTATATGATCATATTTGTTTTTTGTTTGTTCTTTTAAGTTTCACATCTTTTTTTCTTTGGTTTTTCAGTTTGTATTGGTCCTTGTCTTCTTCTTTTCTTCATTTCCAGTACCTCATTTTCTTAATGTTCTTTTTCTTTCTTCATATTCTTCATCAACTTTGACTTTTCATTTTTTTTTTATATGGGTTTTTTGTATACTCTTCTGCTATAATTCTTTTTTTTTGTTTTTACTTCTTTTCTGGTAGTAAGAGAAAATTGGTTTAGTCGAAGTTGTTTTTTTTTAATTAGTGCTTTGATGTTAAAATTAGTGATTGCGTTCACTTGTAAGTTGTAGCGCTCACTCTCTTGATTGAAGAATTGTGTGGAAGACAATCAAGAAAGAAAACAATAGATAGATGAGTTTCATAACGAACTCTTAGACCAATTATTCTACGTCGAGAAACTCATGTTGAGGAGAAGTGGTAATTCTTCTCATAGTCTAACAAATATTTATTTTATTAAGACTGGAAAAATACATTAAAATAGCAGAGAATTTCCTAAGAGATTAAATAGATAATATAAATATATTTATTTTAATTATTGAATTTATCATGTATATTGCCAAATTTTCTGAATTTCTAATTTTAATGTTTATCTTGTAATAAATAATATAAATATATTTATTTTAATTACTGGATTTATCATGTATATTACCAAATTTTCTGATTTTCTGAATTTCTAATTTTAATGTTTATCTTGTAGTTTATTTATAAGAATTTAAAATTATTTATATCATTATCTTGTGAGAGTGAATGAGAAAGCTTTATTCTCTAAAATCAGTTCGCAAATAATAGTATAGATTTTTGGTCGTAATTTCAGAAAGACTCTGGTCCAGGGAGAAGTTTATGCCGTGTCTAAAGGGTTCGATTGGACAGGAATTCAGCTAAACCAGGAGCTGGTTTGCGAGATAGAGAAGAACGACGTCGTTATTTCTTAAAAGCTGCCGCCAAAAAAAATAAGATAACGACTCAAAACCGAATCAATTGGAGCATTTGTTTTTTNAAAAAAATTGGGGTTTTTTTTTTTTTTTTTTTTTTTTTTTTTTTTTTTTTTTTTTCAATTGGAGCTTTTTCTTAATAGCAGAGTATCGGAATTGAAATTTAGTCAACAGAACTATAATTATCAATCAATTTTTTTTTTGTCGCTTTTAACTTTGGGAAATTAAAAGTCCACATTCCAATAAGAATAGATAAAATGCACCAAACTAGAGAAAAAAAGCGACACACGACTTCTTTTTCCATCATCAGATTACATTTCACCAACTTCCTTCTCCTCTCAATCATCAAAACTCTACAAGTCAGTCAAACAGAGAGAGACAGAGAGAGATTGAAGTGCGTGAACGAAAGTCCATGGCGGAAGCTTGCGGAGTGAAGAGGATGAAACTTGGAAGCCAAGGCCTTGAAGTATCGGTGCAAGGCCTTGGTTGCATGAGCATTTCCTCCTTGTACGGTGCTCCGAAGACGGAAACTGATGCTATCGCTCTTCTCCACCACGCTATTGAATTTATCACTTTCCTCGATACCTCCGACTTCTATGGTCCCGAGACCAGCGAATTGCTCATCAACAAGGTTCGATTTCGATAGTTTCCAATTTACTCTCTTGTTAAAAATATTTTTGGAGTTTATAGGCGAGAACTGAGTGGTTCATATTAATTTAATAATCGAGAACTGGATTTGTATTTTTTTTTTTTTTTTTTTTTTTGG
>OVBJ01000566.1:0-28330 GCA_900406535.1 Noccaea bulbosa | reverse complement strand
TTTTTTTTTTTTTTTTTTTTTTTTTGTTGGTAAAATGTATTTATTTTTATTTTCTTGGTGTGAAGGCTTTGAAAGATGGGTTTAGGGAGAAAGTGGAGTTAGCGACGAAATTTGGGATCACTGCTCCTTCTGAAGATGGAAAATTAGGAGTCAAGGGAGATCCAAAGTATGTGAGGTCTGCTTGTGAGGCGAGCTTGAGGAGACTTGGTGTTACCTCCATTGATCTTTATTACCAGCATCGTGTTGATACTACTGTCCCCATCGAAGTCACGGTATTGCTTCTTATTTCTTCTTGGTTGCCAATTGGTTTTGAGTTCGATGCCCATAAAACTTAAAAATAAGTCATAACGAAACAATTTGGATATGCTTGTGATGGTTATAGTTTATGCATGAAAAATGTTATGCTATGTGTGGCCTTAATATAGAGTCTTCTTTGGGCTGGTTTTGATTGCTTTATAATTTGTTGGACTTGTGGTTTGGTTGAATCTGTTTTCAAAGCTGGGAGAGCTCAAGAAGCTTGTGGAAGAAGGTAAGATCAAGTACATCGGTTTGTCTGAAGCCTCTGCCTCAACTATTAGAAGAGCTCATGCGGTTCACCCGATAACCGCCGTGCAGTTGGAGTGGTCCTTATGGTCGAGAGACGTGGAAGAAGATATCATTCCTACTTGCAGGTGTGAGGAATCAGAATCAGCCATAACTTTCCCTCTTCATTCACATGTTTTATTCATTTCTTGTCTCTTGTGATCTCTCTAGGGAGCTTGGGATTGGAATTGTAGCTTATAGCCCTCTAGGAAGAGGGTTCTTTGCATCAGGACCCAAGATTGTTGAGAACATGGACAGTGATGATGACTTCAGAAAGGCATGCAATTACTATTTGTCTTGCATTCAAACACTTGACTGATGATGAACCTTAGAGAAGCTGTGGATTATACTTGCTCATTTGTGTGTTCTTTGTTGTAGACTCTACCAAGATTCTTTACGAGAAGGTTCTTGCAATGTCAGAGAAGAAAGGTTGCACTCCCGGAAAACTAGCACTGGCGTGGGTTCATCACCAGGGAGATGATGTTTGCCCAATCCCGGGAACCAGTAAGATCGAGAACCTCGACCAGAACATTGGAGCTTTGTCGGTGAAACTCACTCCCGACGAGATGGCTGAGCTCGAGACCATTGGGCAACCTGGTTCTGTGAAAGGAGAAAGATACTCTGCCATTGTGCCCACCTTCAAAAACTCTGACACTCCACCATTGTCTTCTTGGAACACCATATGAGAGTTTCTCAAGCCAAACTGATCAGTGATAAATGTGGGTTAAAGAGTTTGTATTTGTATTGCATGCAAGCCTCGTCTCAATATTTTTCAAAGCCTTAAGCCAACTTAAATTTTTGGGCCTTTTCTAGTATATAATTTTTTTTTCTACAAAATTGACCTATTTTTCTTAAGGAATTTCTAAAATTTTGGGCTGGACCCATGGCCTAGGCACAGTCCGCCACCCCCTAGAGCCGGGCCTGATTGCATGTACAAAGTTTTTAGACTACGCGGTACGTTCTCCTCTCCATAAATATCACTCAAAAGAATAAATTATGTATGGAGTCCCAAATATGAATGCCTACGAAGACCAAACCTTACAAAATAATATTTTTTGAGTCTTTTAAATAGCAGAACATCCAAAATTGAATTTTAGTCAACATAATTATTACTACTTTTAGCTATCAACCAGTCAATATATTTTAGTCGGCGGCTATCAGTCACTCCTCATCTATTTGTCGCTTTTAACTTTAGGAAAATTCCACATTCCATAATCGTATAAAAATGCACCAACTAGAGAAAAAAAAGCGACACGTAAGATTACATTCAACCAACGCAACTCCAAAAAACGTCTCCAAGTCAGTCAAAGAGAGAGAGAGAGAGAGAAAGAGAGAGAGAGATTGAATTGCGTGAACGAAAATCCATGGCGGAAGCTTGCGGAGTGAGGAGGATGAAACTTGGAAGCCAAGGCCTTGAAGTATCGGCGCAAGGCCTTGGTTGCATGAGCCTCTCCTCCTTCTACGGTCCTCCGAAGCCGGAATCCGAAGCCATCGCTCTTCTCCACCACGCTATTAACTCCGGCGTTACTTTCCTCGACACCTCCGACTTCTATGGTCCTGAGACCAACGAGTTGCTACTCGGCCAGGTTCGATCTCGACAACTTCTCATTTCCGCGCGCTTTTGTCACAAAAAGAAAAAAAAAAAATTGTTTCTATATGGTGGATTCTCTCGAGAGATCGTTAGAAATGTTTTGGGGTTTGTGTTCTCATTCCAGGCTTTGAAAGATGGGTTTAGGGAGAAAGTGGAGTTAGCGACGAAATTTGGGATCACACTCTCTGAAGATGGAAAATTTGGTATCAGGGGAGATCCAGAGTATGTGAGGTCTGCTTGTGAGGCAAGCTTGAGGAGACTTGGTGTTAACTCCATTGATCTTTATTACCAGCATGTTATTGATACCACTGTCCCCATCGAAGTCACTGTATGGATTCTTCTTTGTTTGAATCTTGATTTCAACGTTACTGTTAATTCTCATAAAAGCCAAAAATCTGATGAGTAAATAAGTATTAGGGATAAAATAGAGACTAATGGATCAATGATGCCCTAATCTCTAGAGAGGGTGTAAGATATGTCCCACATCGACAATAAGATGGGAACTTGGATAATATATAAAATATTTTGGCTATTCCACTCATTGCTAAAATTGGTTTTGAGTTCGATGCCCATGAAACTTAACAGTAAGTCATAAGGAACAATTTGGATATGCTTGTGATGGTTATAGCTTGTTCATGAGTAATATTGTGCTCTGTGTGGCCTAAATATAGAGCTGATTTTAATTGCTTTATAATTTATTGGACTTATGGTCTTGGGTGAATTTGTTTTCAAAGATGGGAGAGCTCAAGAAGCTAGTAGAAGAGGGTAAAATAAAGTACGTTGGTTTGTCTGAAGCCTCTGCCTCAACTATCAGAAGAGCGCATGCTGTTCACCCGATAACCGCTCTGCAGATAGAATGGTCCTTATGGTCAAGAGAGGTGGAAGAAGATATCATTCCTACTTGCAGGTATGAGAAGAAATTAAAAAAAAAAATTAGCCATAACTTACCCTCTTCGTTTACATGTTTTATTCATATCTCCTCTTTGTTTATCCAGGGAGCTTGGGATTGGAATTGTGTGTTATAGCCCTCTAGGAAGAGGCTTCTTAGCATCAGGAGCCAAGCTTGTTGAGACTCTGGACCAAAATGACTACAGAAAGGCAACTACTCTTTTTTCTTTGGCATTCAAACACTTGATTGATCTGTACCTAAGAGAAGATGTGGATACACTTACTCATTTGTATTTCTTTATTGCAGACTCTACCAAGATTCCAGCAAGAAAACTTAGACCAGAACAAGATTCTCTATGAGAAGATTTGTGCAATCTCAGAGAAGAAAGGGTGCACTCCTGCACAATTAGCCTTGGCATGGGTTCATCATCAGGGAGATGATGTTTGCCCCATCCCTGGAACCACTAAGATCGAAAACCTCAACCAGAACATTGGAGCTTTATCGGTGAAACTCACTCCCGGAGAGATGTCTGAGCTCGAGGCCATTGCTCAACCAGAGTCTGTAAAAGGAGACAGATACACTGCCATGGTGCCCACTTTCAAGACCGCTGACACTCCACCATTGTCTTCTTGGAAAACCACCTGAGAGTGTCTCAAGCCAAACCGGAGTGATTAATGTTAAAGAGTTTGTATTTGTATTGCATGTATAAAGTTTTGAGACTACGTGTAGGTGATCCATAAATACCACTCAAAATAATAAATTATGCATGAAATGCCTATTGTAGATCAAACCTTGCAAAGATGTGTTCTTGATACACACTTAAATAACTATCATCTAAAACCTTACAGAAACAGCTAATTCTATACAACCAACTCTAGTATAGATCTGTGCAACGAATTCATCATATCTTGGACTGACCACCAAAAGCATTTTGGCACCGGAAAAAAAATCAGTTTTTGTGATATTAAAGGATTGAAAAGGCTTTCTGGTTAGCCTGCGGTTAAGTGTTAACACTTCCATGCCATATTAGCCGAGAGCACAAAGGGGTTCCACAAGATCCCATCTTGTTCAATCTTGTGTTTTGCAAGAGGGTTTAGCAGTTGATAAAACCATCTTCTTTCAGTCCGGGTCACATCGAACAACTGCCATTAAACCGGTTTCTTGTGCTATGTCCTTTAGCATTGGTCAAAATCCAGATTCCTCCCTCCTAATCAGTTTCTTGGCTCTTGCTTCAGATACATGCTCGAAGGAATCATATAAGCTCTCGGCTGAAAAATAGAGACAAAATAAACGTTCTAGTTTAATATTCAAACATGGAGTGGAGTGAACCAAACGATACAGATAAAGTTGAAGGGTGTTATCCAAATCACGTTCAGAGAAAATGCAAAGACTGTTTTACCTGTGTTATACTCGTCATTAACCTACTTGCAGGATCAATGTTCATTGAAACAGGCAGAGGCGGCATTCGGCTGATAATTCCAGGCATCTCCTTCATGCTGCATCAATGATAATAAGTAAGAGTTTACCAAATCAAGCTTTTTTAAAAGAGATACAGAGGAAATGTAGCATTAGATCCACATACTCATTCAAGATGGTACTGATGTTATTTCTTGCCAGAGAGAACAGACTGATATTGTCATGTGGCTGTATGCAGAAAGTAAGATGTCAGGATGGAAATTCCATTGAGAAAGGACAACGAGATATAACCCCCAAACCAAACAATAAGTTGCATTGAATAAACACTGCATGTGAAAATATCTATGATCTTTTTTAGTCATTTTCTGCTCGTGCCAATGTTTTTCTACCAACTAGCATTTGGCTCAGATTCACTCACTTGCGATTACAAAAACAAAACTACAAATCAAATACCTTGCGCGCAGAAAGGTTTGAAGAAATTTGACTGAAAGCTTGAGCATTCTGCCGTAAAAGCTCCATTACCGCATCACTTAAACCTAAGAAAATAAGAGTTTGGTAAACATATGAAGCCAGAAAAGATGACAGGAGAGAATAAGGTATGTAAGCTAACAAGAATGATTTTTCTTTCTTAAGATAGCACATCTATTAAGTTGAGGCAGCAAGTAAGAGAGACCACAATAGTGCCTAAATTCAGGAATCAACAAGATGAATCACAAATGGACTAGTATATCTACAAGATGCACCTAGTCTTTCCGAAATAATCATTCTATATCCTTTGCAGGAAAGAGAAGAAGAAAACGTTGCCGACAGTGCTGTGACCCAAATAGTACTAACCTTCAAAAGGCATGCGTGGACTCTGGCACATATGGTTCATGCCATATGTAGCATTTTGTTGTGGCACGGTGGAGAACATGTTCAGTTTTGGGGGTAAATCTACCACCTTAATCAAGAAGAAACCAGTTAGCTGTATGTTGGGTTTGTCAACGAGAACAAGTTTGTAGCCGTTTGCACATCCATTTGCAGTCAATTAATCTCTTTTAAAGCAAAATACAACCTAGATCATCGACCCTTGTTCGTTTACTTAGTTACAGTAGAATATATACCCTAGTATTCGGTTGAGCAAACATACCTTTCTATACCCAACCTTCGTGCCAGCACTATGTTCTTCCCCTTTTCTTCGTTTTTGCTGTAAAAATTGATGCCATTGTTAGCAAAGAAAAGTTTCAGAGACCATGAACGCTAAAAAGGGCAAATGTTACAACTTTATGTTTGAACGAGTCATATATCTGCTTGAACCATTCAAGCCACAAAATATCCATTTCTTCAGCCAAATTCAAAGAAGAGATCGACAGTAAGGTAAGCTGATAAAGCAATATTTAGCACTATAAATTTTTCCATTTTATTATGTGACAGAAAGTTTTAAAACCCCAGGAATTATCTGACATCACCCATAAAGCGATATTAGTTTCAGGGTAACTACAGAAAATCAAATCAAGCTTATCGGCTTAGGGTCAAATCAAGTTCCAACATGACTAACAGAAAGCCAGTTCTCTCGTCAGCAATACTTGTCATTTTCTCATTGCACACTCTTAACCACACTTTTAGACAACCTTTATGATATGGTAGGTTGGCTTTTGATCAATAGAGAGCAGTTAACCAAAAAAAAAAATATAAAAGAACTTTTCCTGTAAAGCTTTATCTTTAACAAAGCATACACACAAAGTAGCATCACCATGTAGGTTTCCATACACTTTGCATATGCTTTAATCGTTATAGATGTTTTCGTGACAGCTATATGCAATATAACTGCTGAATTGTATATTTCCTTATTCATCTCACAAGCAAAAGGGCATTACCAAAAACTTATGAACTGTCACCCACTCATTGATAACTTAATGAAAAGGGGTTAGGCGCTTACCGTCATCCATTTACACCTCATTGCCACATCCCGTACACTTTTTTCTGGTAGAGTTGATGCAATCTTTACATACTTCGTAACCTGTGGCTCATCTTTAAATCTACAAAAGACAAGACAAAGGTTTCATGTAAGCATCAAAAAACAAAAACAAAACAAAAAACGAGCCAGAAATCATATAACCATTGGAAGCATGAAAGAAAGCAAATCTCAGCTAAGAACCTGACTTGGCTTATGATTATATCAATATGTGAGACGTAAAGTCACATCCTTTTTTCTTTACATCTAGACCCCTTTAAAATTATCTAACGTGTGGACTACTTCTCAAAAAGATACAATATTTCTCTACTTTAACATTGTATCATAGGCTAATAGCTACCAAGTAACAAAATTTGCAGGGAACAAAAACACAATGGAGGAAATTGCAAAAGAAAAAACACTTACTTTGCAAGGCCCTTCTCCAATATATATTGTTCTTCAACAGACCAGTCAACAGCCAAAGCAGCTTCATGTTTGATTCCGGTAACGGAAGACGGAGAATTTACAGTAAGGTGAAATCCGGAGGAAGCAGACATGTTCGAATTCGCCGAAAATACTAAGCCGGTCGCGCTAGTGCTCGGCACACAGTAATTATCCATCGGAATCATCACCGGAGAGCTGTTAATTTTGAGCTACGAAGCACGCCCAAAAGGAAGGTGGGTTCGATTTAGGGTTTTAGCTCATTCAGAATTACAAAAGGAAGCAAACCCAAAGCAAAAAGTAGAAGAATTGATTAAACCCAAGAGAAACCCACCTCGGATTTAGCCGAAAAAGAAGATGATTTGACCTCTCCTGAGCTGGAAATGGTCTCGATACAAAAACCCCAACGATTTGGTGCTGTGAGTAGAGATGAAATCGTTGAAGAAGATACACACCGAAAACTCCGAGAGATCGCAGAGAGAGAGATGGAGCTGAAAAAATGAGAGGTGTGATTCGCGAAAGAGTGTCAGCGAGATGCGAACTTGGAATTTGCAGAAGACGGCGAGGAGAGAGAGAGAGAGAGTAAAATGGTGGTTTTGTTTGGTTATTCGTTTTTTGTTTTTATTCGCAGAACAACTTTTTATTCCATTGTGGTTTTGCTTTTGTTTTGTCCACTTTTCGAAGAGAGAAGGTCTGTTCGTGAATAATTTTTTAATCTTCTTACGTTATTTGTGAATAACACAGTCACATACACTTTGTACACAAAATTAATCTTATCTTATAAGTATATAACAACAAGGTATTAGAATTACATGATGAGAGAGTATCCGTTTTCTTTCTCTTCGTTTTTTACACAAAAAGTGAGTGCATTTCAATAAAATATGACATGTATTAATTTTGAATTTATTACATTGTTGTGACTAGTGATATCCATTAAAAAACTTATACTACATGTTTTATTATTAACAGAAAATAAATCTCAAATGTATAAATAAATAGCCTCTCTATTAATGATCTACAGATCTAACAAAAATATAGTATTGAAGTATGGAAAAAAAGTGAATTTTAACAGATATGATTGCTAGAGGTAAATTATGCAATTTACTATAAAATTTTTTTTTATTAATAACAGTGTTCATTCTATAGTGATTTACATAAAATGTCACTTTTTTTAGTTATATATCACAAAGAGTAACTTTTTGAAACTGAGGGACTTTTTTTGTATTGTAGTAAAAGAGAAATACCAAATATAACCTTAATGAAGTAGAGAGTTCAAATGTTTGCTTTTGTTTTTACTTATTCGTACAATTCCGTTTGTACGAATTGTTTTTGGACGATTTTACCTACTTTTATAAATAAAACTTTTGCTCACCCAAATCTCTAATATAAAACTTGAAACTACTCTATATGCAAAGAATCCTATGAATGTTTGGGTGAAAAATTAATCCCTATTCAACTAATTTTCTTTTCTTCTTCCTTCATCTTCTTCACTCACCCAAATCTCTAATATAAAACTTGAAACTACCCTATATGCAAAGAATCTTATGAATGTTTGGGTGAAAAATTAATCCCTATTCAGCTAATTTTCTTTTCTTCTTCCTTCGTCTTCTTCGGTTCTTCTTTAGCAGCCATTAACAAAGAATCCAATCCAAAACCAACTTTCTTCCCTTTGTTGTTCGCCTTGATGTATGTGAATCCGGAGTTCACCTAATTGCTCTTGAATTTCCTTTATAATAGTCGCATCCTTGAGCAACTTGTGTGACCCATGAGACCAATGTTTCCTCCTCATACAATATTGAAATCCCTGCAACCTGCTCCACAAAATAGAAAGAAAAAAACATCCACACAAAACTATCAAACTTCTTGACAGTGATTTCTATTGGATCTTCTGATATTGATCATCCGTAGAATTAACTGATGCAAATTGTTGTTTTTGTACAATTAACTGCATGGACGGATTTTTTGTACAATTAATCGTATGGATGCTTGAATAATGGATGGACTTAATCATCCTTATTTCATAAGTTTGTTTGTGTTTTTATTGTGTTCTTATAATGCAGCAAAAGAGGTTTTCGTTTCTGTTGGTTGAAAGAACATATGATTAATGGGAAAACAAAATGTTAATCTCATTTCACTGGATATTAAACAATCGTAATGAACAAAAATAACATGAAAGACCTATCCAAATGGACACTTAGTATGGACAGAGTACTATGGACACTCCAAATGGACAACTTTAAATGGACAAGTCTATGTGGATAAAAAACTTCATTTCTTCCGCCTAGATCTGGTGATTTCATTTCCTCCGCCTAGTTTTGTGGATAAACTATTTCCTTTCCTCCGCCTAGTTTTGTGGATGAAATACTTCATTTCCTTCACCTAAATTTGGTGATTTCATTTCCCCCGTCTAGATCCCAAACCATGGAGTTGAAGGGGAAGAGCACTATTTCGTTGGCAAAAAAAGAATTGAAATGGATGGAAGAGAAAACAAATCTTAGAATTAAATTTGATAAGTGCATAATTGAGTAAAAGATACTCAATCGGCTGGATCTGATACCGAAAAAAGGGGTTGGAATCAAAGAGATACTCAAGTTAATGATTTAGAGAAAAACATATTCCATAATTTCTCGCCATTGGAGCATAATCGAAATATGGGTTACAATTAAAAATGAAAATGGAAAGAGCAATGAAAAAAGGGAAAGCGAACAAGGTTTGAAAGAGTGAATCGGTGAATTACAAATTCCGGTGAGTTTAGGGTGTTTTTCCGGAAGAAAAAAATGTAAAAAGGTACACTAAGTGTAAAATCACAAAGTTATCGCATGATGAACAAGATAGAAAAAGGACAATGGTGTAAAATCACAAAGTGAAAGTGCACATCTTTGTGTAATATCAAAGTGGAAATGTGACTCTGGGTGTAATTTTCTCCGATAATTTGTATATGAGATCAGTATTTTATTATAATAACGATTAAAAAATATGGAATAACGAAATAATATAACGCTTTTAGTAGAGGTTATGCTGAATAATCATTACACTTAGCATTGTTTATATTTAATTTTGTCTTTACTAGTTATTTTTTGGACACTTGTATAAATAAACATAGTGTTACAATTTTTTAAAGATCTTAAACTGGTTGGCAACAAACAGGAGCAGCTGTCTGTTTGGTTTGGTTTGGTTTGGTGGATTTGTGAGAATGATGACGACTAAGAAATGAGAAATCGGTTCCTGAATTAAAAAAACATCTTTAGCAGCTTTCCTTGGATTTAGCTTCTGAACAAGGTTAGTAACAACTGACAAGAATACTAAAGCTTCTAAGCTGTTTCTCTCTACACTCAAAATGCAATCTCCATCACTAGATTTGGGGGTATAGTTTTTTTTTAGTCACATATAAGCCTTTTAATAGAGGCAATCAGGCAAAGAAGCACACAAAACATTCCACACAAATCTGCATCTTTATACTCTTCCTCTCTTCCTATCCAAAATCGGTAAAAGAAACCGATTAAAAAAAAAAAAAAAAGACTTTTGTGAACCCAATTAGTGGAAATTGGAAACTGATTAGAAACGTTGTGTTTTGATTTTTATGCCCTCTATAAATCGCCGTTAAAAAACTAAAAAACCCCAACATAAATGAAAATTTTGGCTAATAGGTTAGAATCACGAGAGAATCACAAGCCTTAACCGAATTTGGCTGTTCAAATTAAACCGACCTCATCTATTTTCCAAATTATTGCGGCAGACACTGATCGAAAACAAAAGTTTTGGGGATCAGAGTAAAAGGAAACAATAACGAAGGACCGCTAAGGCAATATAATAAAGTCCAACTAAAGTTTATGGATTGCTGCTGAGCTCTGTTTCTTTAGATATCTCCGTCGATTAACCTCGCTGAGGGTGAGGTACTGACTGTCTCAGGTAAGAGCAGAGAAGAAAATGATAGCTGTGATCGGATTGATTCTGGGTTTTCTGGTTTCAGCATTGTTCTTAATCCAAGGAAAGCGAAGAAGATCATCAAACGGCAGTGATCAGGAGAAGCGATCTAGTAGTAGTGAGCCTGTAGATTCAAAGCCTAAGAGTTACAGCAAGAGTGAAATCGCAGCGCATAACAAAAGAGACGATTGTTGGATCATAATCAAAGACAAGGTTTATGATATCACTTCTTATGTTGAAGAACATCCTGGTGGTGACGCCATTCTAGATCATGCTGGTGATGATTCCACTGATGGGTTTTTCGGACCACAACACGCCACTCGTGTTTTTGACATGATCGATGATTTCTACATCGGTGAACTTCGCAACTAAGAGAAAAAAGTTCGCTTTTTTTTTTCCTTATTTTTGTTTCTCTTCCGATTGAAGATTTTAGATTTTGGAATCTGTATGTGTTAGTGTTTCTTTGTCTATTTGTTTGTCTTTGCTAAAGTTTCCTACTTTTCTGTTAATTCCATTGCAAATCTTGAGTTCTTGCTTAATCTAATCTCTGTTTCAAATATTCTAAATCCATCAATTTTGTAATGCCTAAAGTTTCTTACTTTTCTGTTAAACTCCATTGCAAATCTCAGCTTCTTCTTTTATCTAAGAGCTCTGTTTCAAGTGTTCTTAAATCCATCATTTTTGTAATGCCTAAAGTTTCTTACTTTTCTGTTAAACTCCATTGCAAATCTCAACTTCTTCTTTTATGAGAGCAATGAAGAAATGTGAGTGAGCTTTATCTAAGAGCTCTGTTTCAAGTGTTCTTAAATCCATCAATTTTGTGAAAAACTGCTTCTGCTCACTTGAATAATGAGTATGCAATTGAGAGTTTAAATCTCTAATGGGAATCAACAAGATCATGAAAACACTTAACTACTCAGTGTGATGAAGAAGAATCATCATATCCGAACAAAAACATAAACGGAGATACAGAATTCGAGTTCCAAACCGATGGAAAATTAAGTCTGATACATCCCTAAATCCAAAAACATTAAGCTACCAAAGGTGGCCTCCACCTCGGCTAGGAGGACGGTCATAAGGACCTGATCTGCTTCTATAGGCTCTTCCTTCATCGCGTAACGGTCCCAAAGCTCCTCCACCATACCTATCACTTGCACCTCTTGAGTATCTGTCCCTGTCATAGCCTCTCTCTCTCCCGCCATATTCATTGTCAAGATGATGAGGCATTGCATACCTATCACTACTCCCCAAACGGTCTCTAGGAGACGCATATCTACATTGTCATTCATTAACGCATCGAAAAGATTATGACTTTCCTCAAACCCAAAATACATGTTTGGAACCATTTTAGACCAAAAAGATAAAAGAGACACATACATACCTCTCCATTTGATAGTAACCACGAGTTTCATAGCGGTCTCTACGACGCCCATCCATGTAACGCTCCCGGTCCAGCTCACCATCTCCATAGCGGTCACGGTGTCCCAGCGGATCTCTGAACCGTCCTTGATCACCACCAGCTGATGGGCATTCTCGAGCCCAATGACCAGGGCGTCCACAC
This sequence comes from Noccaea bulbosa, assembly GCA_900406535.1. Classification (NCBI taxonomy): domain Eukaryota; kingdom Viridiplantae; phylum Streptophyta; class Magnoliopsida; order Brassicales; family Brassicaceae; genus Noccaea; species Noccaea bulbosa. The sequence goes on along the minus strand of OVBJ01000566.1, from coordinate 15,993 downwards.
TTAAAGCACTTGTCTTCGGAATCTCCTCTCTGCCCTCGTGACGAATAGCCTCCACGCTTATCTACATCATCTCCCCCAGCCTTAGGCTCAGCCTTGTTCACCGAGATGACCCTATCACCCAACTCTCTTAAGTGCATGTGCTTAATTGCATCATCAGCTCCTCGGCGATCGGTGAAGGTAATAAACCCAAAACCACGTGAACGGCCAGTATCTTTCTCCACCAGGATCTGCAATTAAACAAGGAAGGCTAGCAAAGTTATGAAATAGCAAAAGTGATACCAGAAGAATGAACCTGAGATTAGGGACTATCACACCATAGTCCATAGCAACCATTTTGGAGAAAAAAGAGAAGCTTAAGACTTTGTTGGAAGAAGTTATATTGACACGCCAGAAATTCAACAGAGAAACAAAACCACTCATATATAACAAAAAGGAAACCATTGATCCTTCCTTAGAATGCACAAACTAAACGATGATGACAATAAAGCCTGTATAGCAAACATACTGCACTAAGAAACTATATCAAGTCAGCGCCGATATCTAACAGTAACATTCGTTCAATTAGAGATTTTCTAATGAAAGAGCAACAGAACAGTACTAACTATCAGATGTTACATTAGAACTAAGAACTAAGCAGATATGTTTATATTACTGATGCATACTAAGTTTTATGAAGGCATGGAAATAGTTTTCAAGGCTATGGATCCATATACCAAAAAATTTCCTTCATTGGAAGTCCTTATAATCATACTTGTAGAAACACAAATCCACAAGGAGTATCTCCCACATTAATCATCCAAGCAAAAAGATGTCTAGCCAACAATACTCTAAAGCCTTGCAACTGACAAGTTACTCCAGATCACTTCCGCATTAGCTTAATGTGACCACAACAAAACCCACAGCAAATGGGTTTTCCCAGCCTAATTCCACTGAAAAAGAAGGCTAATATTCTGATCAAGACCATTATTGACCAGCAACTTATCATCTTGGCGTTTACATAAATTTATATTCACTACACTTAGAGATGCTTTCCATGTGCCAACAGTGGTAATTTTCCAATTACACGGACATAGCTTCTCATGGTGAATGAGCAGAAAGAAACCATCTCAGTGACTGCTGAAGCAGGTATCACAGGAAAAAAGAACCAAATATGCTAAGCCAGGAAGACAAACTGATATCTGTTCAAAACCGCTTAGTCCAGCAAAAAAACAGAGAATCACTTAAGAATCCATAGCTAAGGGAACAGGATGAAGTAGATTCCCCAGAACTCTTTCATTTCTAAGCATAGTGCTCTCAAACATATGATCAAATCAAGAGAGAGCAGAGATATGCGTTTACTTTCTAAGAAAGCTCTACTAATTCATCCACTGTATTCTTCAACGAAGTCAAGAAACCTCACAGAGCGTGTTCTTCCTCAAGGCATCTCAAAGTCTCAATCATGACAGATATATCCAAATATCTGATCAGAATAGATGATGGAAACAAAACTATCATCCAAGCTCAAAAATATCATTCACTAAACACAAGTTTCCACTCCGGAATTTCTGATCGTCTGTTTTGGATCAATCACTCTATGTATGCAGCAAAAGCAAAGAACGAGATTCGATAGTACACCTGACAATCGATGATTTTTCCATAGCGGTCAAAAGTATGCTCAAGCTGCCTCTCAGTGACATCACAAGACAGTCCTCCAACGAAGATTCTGTGGTCAAGATTTCCTTCGGTTTCTCTATCTTTCATCCTGCTAATCTCACTGAAGCCACAAAAAAAAGATGCATAAACAGTTAGCCAACCGAAACTTTAAACTCTTACTTAAGCAAGTCAAAAAAATTCTATCAGAACTAAGAATCAGGTCAAGAAACTTGCTGGAATCAAGAGTAAGAGAAAGCAACCCTATAAATTTTTGGGTTGATAAACCTTAAGTACTCACCGTCCACCATCACGGCGCTCATCACTGTAACGGTCACGCTCCCGTTCCAGCTCACGATCTCCATAGCTGTCCCGGCGTCCATCGAATTCTCCATTTCTGGAGCGCATTGCAGGCGGATCTCTGAACCGTCCTCGATCACCACCAGTTGATGGGCAATCTCGAGCCCAATGACCAGGGTTTCCGCACTTAAAGCACTCATCCTCAGAAGCTCCTCCTCCATAGCTTCCCTTCCCTCGTGATGAATAGCCTCCATTCTTATCATCAACATCTCCCCCAGCCTTAGGCTCAGCCTTGGTCACAGAGATGACCCTATCACCCAACTCTCTCCCGTGCATTTGCTTAATTGCATCATCAGCCCCTCGGCGATCAGTGAATGTTATAAACCCAAAACCACGTGGGCGGCCAGTCTCTTTCCCCACCATGATCTGCAATTACACAAGAAAGGCCAGTAATGTTATGAAATAGCAAAAGTATAACCAAAAATGAACCTAAGATTGGGGACTACTACACATAGCAATCATTTGGAAAAGTAATTGAGAGACTTGGTTACAACAACCTATACGCAGGACAAGTTATATTGACAAGCTAGAAGAAATTCAAAAGAGAAACAAAACCACTCATAAATAACCAAAACGGAAACCATTGATCCTTGTTTATAATGCACAATATAACAATGCAAACATATTGCACTAAGATATTATATCAAGCCAGTGCCGATCTTTAACAGAACATTCATCCAGTTATGCTACATTAGAACATTCTTATCCTGACTACTTGTTAAAGAACAAAGCAGCTAACAAAACAAGATTGGTTAGACTGATAGGCCAGGAAGACAAACTTACTTAGGAATCTCTCATGTCAAACCAAAAGTATACTGCAGTGATGCTGAGAAAAAGAGTCATAGCTAAGGGAAGAGGATGAAGTACTACACTACAAAACGTGATCTTTATCAAAACTCTCGTATTTCTAAGCATAGTGTTCTCAAACATATGATCAAATCAAAGAGAAAGCAGAGATGTGCATTTACTTCCTAAGAAAGCTCTACTAATTCATCGAATCCATCCGTCAACAACTCAAGAAACCTCACGAGATATATCCAAATATTTGATCAGAATAGATGATGGAAACAAAACCATCATACAAGCTCAAAGATATTATTCACCAAACACAAGTTTCCAACACAATTTCTGATCTTCTGTTTAGTATCAATCACTCAAGCAAAGAACGAGATTCGATTAGTAGACCTGACACTCGCTGATTTTTCCGTAGCGGTCAAAATTATCCTCAAGCTGCCTCTCAGTGACATCCCAAGACAATCCTCCAACGAAGATTCTGTTGTCAAGGGTTCCTTCGCTTTCTCTATCCTTCATCCTTCAAACAAACTCTCACTAAAGCCAAAGTGACACACACACAAAAAAAAGAAGCATAAACATAGTTAGCAAACAAAATCGAACTCGAAAACNAAAAAAAAAAAAAAAAAAAACAGTCCCGACAAGCCAAGAAATTTCTAATCTTTTTCAAAAAAACTCATCTTTTTCATCGCCAAACTCTTAAATCTTACTCAAACAAGTCGAGAAATTTCGATCAGAAACTGCGAAATGAACGAAACCCTAGGAATTTTGCATTGAAGAACCCTAATCACTCACCGATAATCCAAAGGTCACAACTTTCTTCTGCGTTGAGTAGTGATGGACAACAATGAAGCACTGTGTTAAGCCTTTTAAACACATTGCATACACAAGCTGGGGAAAATTGTTTTACTCAATGACTAAAACACCCTTAGAAAAGACATTTAATTACAAAAATAACCTATAAACCCTAAAACCTCCTCTCTCCTCTTTACCAAAATCCTCCCCACTTTCAGTCTCCAAGCTCTCAGCGAAACTCAAGGTACAAACTACAAAAGTCTGCTCTTTTATCTTCACTCTAATCCCAAGTTTGGTCCTTTTGCGAACGAAGAAGTTCAATTTCATAAGTTTAGGGTTTAATCTTTGCAGAATAGGAAAAAAAAAATGATAAAGAGAAGATTTTACAAGCTTGAGCATGGTGATAAAGACAGTGGGTCCGACTCATCTTGCTTCTCCTCTGATTCTGACCCGGACACAGAAGAATCGGAAGAATCCGGATCCGAAGACGCTGTTGCAGACGTTTCCGAGGACGATGATGATTCCGTCTCAGAAGGTGAAGGAGACGATGATGAATCCCAAGGTTTGTAATTGTTTACTCGATGAGATTCGTTTGGAGAAGTTAGAAAAAAGGGTAAATTGACAATCTTTCGCTTAATTTCTGTTATAGCTGCTGAAGACGACGATGCTGATGATGAAGATGATGAGGATGAGGATGATGGTGGTGATGGTGATGCCTATGGAGGGAGATTTGAGAAGACAATGGTGAATCGTAATCCTTTTCTGGAAGAACCACCGGAAGAGGAGGAAGAGAACTATATTCTAGGTTGTATGGTTAAACGCAAATCGGTTTATAAATGCAGATATTGTCCAGACGTCATTTGCCTGAATGAGGCTACAATGCAGGCTCATGTTTCATCAAAGGTAAAGCGTCAAACTTTATTGATGAAATTCATTGGATATAGGAACAGTAGTTTAGTCTGTTGATTAGATAATAGGCATATGAGGTTTGCTTGAGCTTTTTTCTCTTCAGTCTTGTAGTTACCAAGAAGTGTATCTTTTTGATTTGACTCATTTCAGAAGCACGTTCGCGCTGAGAAATTGGCGAAAGAAGAAATGGCCAGAAGCGATGATGATGAAGAAGAAGTGGAAGATGATCCAGAGAAGCCGTCTCAGGTTTTTCTTTTTGACTATTTGAGAAAATGAAAAACAAGTCCTTTTGATGAGTGCTAACCAAGTTCTTGAATGTAGGAGAAGGAGATAAAAGGGAACAGAAGATCACAAAGAAAGGGTAAGAAATCACGGAAAGAAGCAAAGCTCAAAGTTGATGATCCAGAAACGCCATCTCAGGTTTTTCATATTTTTGACATTTGAGCAAATGCTGCTTTGACGCTTCTTCCGATGAATCATAACCACACTCTTGCAATGCAGGAGAAGCAGTTAAAGGGGAACAGAAAAGCACGAAGAGAGGCTAAGAGATTACAAAAACCGGAAAAGGTAAAAAGTGTAGTCTTCTCATTACTGTAACCTTGTGACCATTGCTTGGTCTGTCAAAAAACCTTACCGATTCATTCTCTATATGAACATCCAGGGTTTATCGACCACAGACAAAGAAAAGACAGATGCGACGCAGAAATCTAGGAAGAAGATGCGTCAAACTAAGGATTGAATGATTCATCTTTTTTTTCACTTGGAGATTGGACAGATGAAGAAACCATAGGATGAGAGTGGAGTGGTTTTGAGTTGATTATGTGCTTTTTTATAACTTCAAGTTTTGTCTACAAGATATGGTGTTTGTAACTGATATATGAGTTTTGATTAATTGATATTTGAGTTATACAATCCTTGTGTTTGATGTTTTCTGCAATTTTGATCTGTCTAAGACTTGTTATTCTTTAGCTTAATCATGCAAGATTACATTCTGCTTCATCTTTTGAGCCTATGAACGCTTCTGATTGAAACCTTCTACTTCAGTACCAGTAATTGCTGCTTTTACTGATTTTGCAGAGACAGTGCTCTGTTTTGGGCATTGTATGAGTTTTGCAAATCTAAACATACATTTAACGGACCAATTATAACCAAATAGTTGGTATTAATGACATTTTTTTTTTTTGGTAACTCGTTGGTATTAATGACATTGCCATGCTATAAAGCTGGTTGAAATCCAAAAATGTCTGTTGTATAACTCAATAATTGCTTAAACCAAGAAGCCAAAAAAACAGATTACTTAAATTGAACATACAACAAGTATCTTTACTTTAACTTATTTTGCTCCATATCACCATTGATTTTATCTATTGCATCTTCTCCACATTTTCCTGTCATTTTCTCTCAACCAGTCAGTACTCAGCATTTGTCCCCAACCTGAGAAAGTTTAAACATTTGATACTGAAAAAAGACAAAAACTTTACTATTTTCTTCCACTTTTCTATTCCTTGCTCTCCACTAAAAACCATTATTGAATGATGTACATGAGTTAAAATATGTGTAGATATCATATATGGAAAATATAATAATATATTCATGTGACAAGTGAGATTTGATTTAACTTCACCACTGCTCTTCTTCTGCTATAAAAAAAACAGTTTGAACAAGCATTGGCTTCACGTGACAACCTTAGCTGTTCATGTCCGTGACCAAGAACAACTTCCATAATAGATGCCATTACTCATCATCAAAGTTTGAAACTTTCTTCTTCTTCTTCTTTGATCCTATCATGGTCTCTTCTTCTTCTTCTTTCTAATCAAGCTTAAAACTTTCTTCTTCTTTGATTTGATCCTATCATGCCCTCTTCTTCTTTCTAATCAAGTTTGAAACTTTCTTTTTCTTCTTTGATTTGATTCTATAATGGTCTCTTCTTCTTCTTTCTCTACGTTCTTCTTAGTGATGATTGCTTTCTACTTGATTTCTCCGGCGAGATCAAGCGACGTTGAAGCTCTACTGACTCTGAAATCATCCATTGATCCATCAAACTCGATTCCATGGCCGCGAGGAACAGATCTCTGCAACTGGGAAGGAGTTAAAGAATGCATTCATGGAACAAGAAGAGTCTCAAAGCTTGTTCTTGAGAATCTAAACCTCACTGGCTCACTCGACGAGAAGAGCTTAAACCAATTAAACCAGCTAAGAGTGCTTAGTTTCAAAGGCAACTCTCTCTCTGCTTCAGTCCCTAACCTCTCTCGTTTAGTCAATCTCAAATCGCTTTTCCTCAACGACAACAACTTCTCCGGCGAGTTCCCTGAATCGTTAACCTCTCTCCACCGGTTGAAAACCGTTGTTCTTGCCGGAAACCGGTTTTGCGGCAAGATCCCGACCTCGCTGCTCCGTCTCTCCCGCCTTCACACTCTCTGCCTACAAGACAATCTCTTCTCCGGCTCCGTTCCTCCTCTCAACCAAGACACTCTCAGATTCTTCAACGTCTCGAACAATCAGCTCTCTGGCCAAATCCCAACGACAAGATCGCTGAGTCAGTTCAACGAGTCGTCGTTTACCGGCAACATTGCTCTCTGCGGCCATCAGATTCAAAACTCATGCAGAAAAAAGAATGACACTTCGAAGCCGTCGGCGATTCCAGCAATGCCTCCTATAGCCAAAAAGCAGAGCAAAACAGAGCTCGTCGGAATCATTGCAGGGAGCATCGGCGGCGGAATTATGTTACTTCTTCTGCCATTGCTTCTCATATGTTTGGTACAGAGACTGCGAAGAATCAAATCCAAGAGTGAACTGAGGAGAAGCAAAGCAGAGTCAGAAGGAGCAACGGAAGGAGTCACCACCACCAGTGACCGGAAAAACAAGAGCTTCTCATGGGAGAGAGGAAGCGAAGAAAAAGAATCAGTGGGGACTCTGGTTTTCTTGGGAAGATGTGAATCAGACATCATGAGGTACACCATGGATGATCTACTCAAAGCTTCAGCAGAGACCTTAGGAAGAGGAACGTTAGGAAGCACTTACAAGGCGGTAATGGAGTCTGGTTTCATCGTCACTGTAAAAAGGCTCAAAGACTCTGGCTTTCCTCGAATGGAGGAGTTTAAGAGACACGTTGAGATCCTTGGAAGACTCAAGCACCATAATCTTGTGCCTCTCAGAGCTTATTTCCAAGCTAAAGAAGAATGTTTGCTCGTCTATGACTACTTCCCCAATGGAAGTCTCTTCTCTCTTATCCATGGTAATGTTTCAAAACACACACGCTTTGGTTGTCTCTGATGTGTTCTCTCATCTGTGTCTTGTTTTGATTTGTAGGAAGTAAGGTTTCAGGGAGTGGGAAGCCACTTCACTGGACATCATGTCTGAAAATAGCAGAGGATTTGGCGATGGGTTTGGTCTACATTCATCAGAATCCAGGCTTGACGCATGGGAACTTGAAATCATCCAATGTTCTGTTAGGTCCTGATTTCGAGTCTTGCCTCACGGACTACGGTCTCAGCGATCTCCATGGTCATGACGACTCGGTTGAAGACAAGACAAGTGTTGCAGCTTCTCTCTTTTACAAAGCTCCAGAGTGTAGAGACTTGCGCAAGGCCTCAACACAACCAGCTGATGTATATAGCTTTGGTGTCCTCCTTCTTGAGCTTCTAACGGGTAAAGCTTCATTCCAGGACCTACACGGGTCTGATATCTCGAGATGGGTGCGCGCGGTGAGAGAGGCAGAGACTGAGTCAGGAGAGGAGATGAGTTCTTGTGAGGAGAAACTCCAAGCTCTTTTGAGCATTGTCACGGCTTGCGTGGCTATTGGGCCTGAAAACCGGCCTTTGATGAGAGATGTGTTGAATATGGTGAAGGATGCAAGAGCCGAAGCAGCAGCACCGTACTCATCTTACAGCAGCGATCATTCGCCTGGAAGATGGTCAGATACGGTTCATAGCTTTCCGAGGGAGGATCATATGAGCATGTGAGGGCAAGTTGTTGAATGTTTCTCCATTTGTTTGATTGTTTAAGTGGAGCTTAGTGTTTAAAGCTTTTATTGACACCATTAATCTGTGACTCAGAAGATGAAATGCAAATCTTTGCTTCAGTCTTTTTGAGTTCCTGCCATAGCAAAAAGCCAAATCAATGCTGGTTTCATACCAAATCTATCCAAAGAAATGAAGTAAAATATGTATTATACAAGAGATGAAACGCTTAGGGTTTATTGATCCTGACTTGTATATAAGAACATAGCAAAACCTTACCTACTACTTCCCATATTGAAGGATCTAGAGAATTAACTCCACTAGGATAGCTACCATAAGGACACTATTGGGGACTACGCAATCTAGCATGTCATATACGAAGGCTTTGCTCATCAAAGAATATAAAGAACAGCTAAATCAATGACGGTTTCATACCAAATCTATCCAAAGAAATGAAGTATAGATTGTATTGCATCTAAATTTCATGTACTAAGTATAGATTCTATTGCATCTACAATGCATGTACTACACACTTTTCCAACAAAGCTTAGCTTAGCTTGATATATAAATACTATGATGCACGGGACGCCATTTTGCTGCCGTCTCCCGTACCGGAAACGTCCCGGGGACGGTACTCTTTGGGGACGCCATTGAAACGTCCCGGGAGCGTCTCAAGGAAGACAGAGACAGCATAAAAAAGGGGGACGGTTTCAGGGACGTATCTCGATCGAAATAGGTGTCCCCATATAGTTATGTATATTAACTTATTCAAAAATTGGAAACTTAAGGAAATTAAAATAGTATATTGGGGTTATTAATAGAGATTAAAAGAGAGTTGGTCTCTCCTATCTTTTTACTTTTCACCTCTACTTAGATACAAATACTTTTCTAAGTTTCAAGGTATTAGATGTTGGTGTAGCTTTTTTAAGATAATTTAGTGTTTTTTATGTTAAAACTAAGGTGTGATTTCTGTATATTTTAATTTATGGGTATTTATATATATATGTATAGCTACTGAAAACTGAAGTACCCCTCCCGTACCCGTACCTATGTATTTTTAACTTGCCATTTCCCGTATCCGTTCCCATCCCCGTTTCCCGTTCCCGTACCCGTCTTAGTGCTACTTAGTATAAATATGCTCAGAAATCTAACATTACACTCTTCCAACAATAATCATTGCGATTGCATGTCCTACAAAAAAACTCACGAGGAATCAACAAAAGAGGAATTGATAACATAATTGAGACTACACATGCTGGCTTAAACAAGGGGATATGTTCTTAATATTCATTTTCAGTTTTAAGAGACTAAAACATTATTAGCTTTTTACTACATCAAGTTCCACAACCAAGAAATAAATTAAAGCAACAGACAATATATGCATCAAATAACACTTATTAGAGATCCAACAAAATAATCTGCAAAGTATGTCTTTATTGCTATTCTCACGCTAGCAATAGATCTTTCGCTAAGAAACACTTTATAATATGTAGAATCCGTATATATGCATACGTTGCATGTCCACGAATGGATACAACTATGAAGGATTTAGCTGTTAAAGATGCTTCATAGTGGTGGAAAAAGCGTAGCTTGACATAGATATATGCTCAAAAATTTAACATTAGACTCTCCTAACAAAAACCATTATGATTGTCTTACCAAAAAACTTAGGAACCTCGTATAGCGCCGTTGACAACAGGATTGAGATCACAATAGAAGTGAGAGTAGGCCACAATTCAAACAACCCCTGAGGATAAAACGCTAAGGGTTTATTGATCTATATCTGAATACAAGCCTCACTTGTATACAAGAACATAACAAAACCTACATCTCATATTGAACGATCTAGAGGATTAAGATACCATAAATACAATATTAGAGGATACGCAAAATACATTCTTTCAATGAAGTCATGTGATATCTCTCATCTTCCAAACCTCTTCAAAACCCTATCTTCTCTCCTCATCTTTCCTCCAAATTTAAACTCTCACTTTAGCCACTCAACAAAGAATATGAAAGACAGCCAAATCAATGCAGGTTAACAACCAAATCTATCCAAATAAAAGAAGTATATGTTATATCGCATCTAAAAGGCATGCACTGCACACTCTAGAGAGGCAAAAAAAAAAAACAAAAAAAACGTAACTTGATATGGATAAATGCTCAAAAACCTAACACAAGACTATTGCAACAAAAACCATTATGATCGTCTTACAGTCCGTGCCGGTTTCATACATTACCAAATATATCAAAATAAATGAAACATATGTTCTATTGCATCTTAATTGCATGTACTACACACACTAATAGCAAAAAAGCTTAGCTTGATATAATCTAACATTAGACTCTTCCAACGAAAAACACTATGACTGTGTTACCAAAAACTCACGAGAAACCCTCAAAAGCGCCATTTGAAACAAAGGATATGCTCATTATGTTCTGTTGCAGTTTCAAGAGACTAAATCATTATCATGGTTCTACTACATCAATTTCCACAAGCAAGAAATAAAGCAACAGAAAATATATACATCAAATACGGTTAAAACCTAACATAAATCCAACAAAATAATCTGCAAAGGATGTCTTTATCGCTATTCTCCCACGGTTCATTCACATTAGAAATAGATAGGAGAATCCGTCATACGTTGCATGTCCCCGAATGGATACAACTACGAAAGTTGTAGCTGTTAAAGAAGCTAAAGTTTTTTGTTTTTCTTTTTTTTTGGTGCACAGAAGCTTCATAGTCACAACTCACAACCATTTCGGTAACAATGCAATGCTTAGTACTAATAAACTAACTTTGTTGAAAACGAACGAACAAATTCTTGCAACTAAACCAATGAGAGAATCCGTCATGCATTGCATTGTTACCGAAATGGTTACGACTATGAAGTTGACCTGTGCAGATTCAACTCCCAATTTCATGTCTCTCTCTCACTCGGCTGAGAAGTTGTGCAAGAGTTGAGGCCACGCTTCGTTCATGATCATCTGAGAAGTTGTGCAAGAGTTGAGGCCACGCTTCGTTCATGATCATCCTCTTACAAGAGGATAAAACGATTAGGGTTTTGCCGGTTATGGACTTAATAGGCTTTTGGGAGAGAAATATATATGATTTTGTTTTGGGCTTTTCCATTTTAGTTGCTTTTTCTTTTTCTCCATTTTTAATCTTCATCACGGCCCAATATGTTTAGAAAGACACGACAAGACCACATTGAACACTAGTTCCCAAATCTAGCTACCATGGTTTATGAGCGAATTAGCAAATATTCTATTTATCGACACAACCACCTTCCAAAGATAGTCACGAGATTACATGAACTTTCATGATATCTTATATTATATAAAGATGGATGCGCTTGATGTAGTTGCGACACGTAAGATTTTTATAACTCACATTTTATAACTCACATGATCCTGACATATGTCATATTAAATTCTGAAAGTATTAAGATATTGACATGTGTCCTGATAAAGAAAAAGAAAAAAATAACTAACTAAGAAGATGTTAAAAAAGAAAAAAAAATCCATACTCTAATGGAAAAAGATTTCATATTCTAACGGAAAAAATAAAATAAAAACTTTTGTAAGCCTCATTTACTAAGAGAAAAAAGTTTCATTTTCTAACAAAAAGGAAAAAGTAAGTGAAAAAAAAACTAACTAAAAAGATGTTAAAAAGGAGAAAAATATATTTTTCTGTTCTAACGGAAAAAAAGTATTTTGCTTGCCTCATATTCTAGATAAAAAAGTTCCATATTCTAACAGAAAGAGGAAAAAATATTTTTAATTTAATTCAAAATAAGAAAAAAAATAAACCAATGTATTGGGCATTAAGTAACCAAAACATAATTAGGAAAAAAATTAGAATCAAAAGAAATAAATAATTATTAATATAGACCGATAGACGTACTCAATATGATTTTATTTATTTTTAAGAATAATCATATTTTTAAGGTTATTTTGTTTTGTCTTATTCATTTTTCTGATTCTAAATTATTTTGTTTTTTTTTTGTATTATACATTACCTAATCTAGGAAAAAAACCCTAATTAAAAAATGTTAAAAAAAAAATGATCATACATATTCTAAAGAAAAAAAAGTTTCATATTCTTATGAAAAAATGTTTCATATTTTTACGGAAAAAGGGAAAAAATTATTTTTGCATGAAATATACTAACAAACAATTATTTCATATTCTAACAGAAAAAAGAAAATAGCATATTTACCATATTCTTTGTTTTACCAAACCCTATATAATAAGTTATAGCCTTCAAAATTTAATTGTGTGCTTCTATTTTTTTTTTCAGATAAATTTTCTGCCTAATTCCTCTTGAAAAGTTTCAGTTTCATAACTTATTAATTATTATGATCAAGAGGTTTACAATATGTCAATATTATTTAAATATATATATCTTATTATAATATTTTTATTACCGAATTATTATACAAAGTATGTTACGTTATTCAGAGATTTTTAATTGGGTTCTCAATAATATTTAGGAATAATCATATTTTGTTTAATATTTATTCATAATTTATTATAGAAATTTTAAAATAAACCCGCGTATACGCGGAAATTAATCTAATCTTATAGTATAAGATTTACGTACCAATAAAATTAGTTTGTCATGATGAAGACACTTGAAATCACCGGTTTGTAAAAGAGTAGTTGGACATTAATTAACCATATTATTGCTAAAAAATCAATAACATTACAAAGTTTAAATTAATTATGCTACAGCTAGAATATCAAAATGGTTTGAATATCAAAATCCATTGGATATCTTCCTATTTTTAGTTTCCTGCTAATAAAACATCTTATTAGCAAAACTGAAAACCAGAAAATGACATATTAATACCCAGTAAATCTATTAATTAATAAACGTGGTTTGTCGTATTGTTACCACACACTTGAAGTCACTGGCGTGTAACGAGAGTAGCTGGTAAATTACAACATTAATGCCAAATATTGAATGATTCAATAATATTTGTAAAATTAAAGTTAACTTTTCGACAACTATATATTGATCAAAATTAGTTAAACAGTGTAAATTTGCTGCCATGCTAAAAAAATCACTGAATGTCCTTTTTATACTGAAACTAAAAAACCACAAATGACATTAATAGCCACTAAAATCTTTATGCACATGCATTACGCACTGGGCTTCTTTATTTAGAAACATCTATTATTTTTGCTATAAATTGAAGAAGACAACACAATTTAACAATTACTCACTTATTCAATCTACAACATAACACCAACCAAGAAAATTCAATTAAGATTTCAAAAAAAAATGGATGCATGCAAGAACAAGCTTACTATTTTTGTATTTATCACATTGATGATAATATTATCAGTGTTTTCTGGAATGGGAGAAGCAAGAACATATCTAGGTTATGGACCTTTAACAAAAGACATAACTCCCTCCTGCAGCTCCAAAAATCCAAAATCATGTGTCAAAACTCCAGTTCACTCTTACCATGAGGGTTGTGAAATTTCTACACGATGTAAACGTAAACCTAATCCTTCAAGCTCCAGTTAACTCTTACCATATCGGTTGTCATAAGGCTAAATCATATTTATATATACGTATTCTGAATATAATTATCTTATTAATATTTTTATGTGAAGTCATTAAATGTTTACCATCATCTTTTAGATTATGTAAGATTTTAATTAACTTTCTTGGTTGACGCGGATATATAATATATATCTATACTATTAGAATTGAAGCACAAAGAGTATTCCAGTCAAAAACTATTTGCAGAAAAACGAGTAAATTACCAAAAAATCATTCAGTTAACAAAAAGGGTGTTTGGAAACAGAATTAATTAGGAAGTTTTTTGTAAGAAAATTTCGACAAAATCTGAGTCGACTCAGTGGAGTCCGAGTTGACCTGACCCGAATCCATTTAGAAACGCGCGAATCTAGAAACACTGATATCCAACCGGAAACAATCAAGGCTATGGTTCAGAGGTAAACCAGACGAGAAACCGATATTCGAAAACAATAAAATCAATCATATCTCAAGAAATGATGAAACTATTTAATTGGCCTTGAAGACGGAACCTAATAACTCGTGAGATATAACTAAAATACAAACAATGAAGTACAATTTAAATTCGAAATCTGTTTGATCCCTAAAAATATGCTACTTCAAAATTCATAATCACTCACAATAAGAAATTTGGTAAGATGTATCTTCCGATATCACAAATGGAATGGTTGAGATTACAGAATGCGTAATCATAGTTCATCAGGTATATTTCGAATTAAATACTTCTAAACCTAATGAACAATACTTTCAACTATGATTACATTTTCCAAGCAATAGAAAACAAAGTAGCATCATTGCTAACGCTCTTCTCTCTGCAGGAACGTGAACCCCTTGCACCTATGAAAGCAATACACATTTTCAGGAAACGAGAGACAATAGATTTGGTTTTATTTGATAAAAAAAAACTGGAGATGATTCTAGCAGATGCAATCGTGAGATTACATTTAAGGAAATTCACTTTTTAAACTGAAACTTCATCCGTGAAACTAACTAATGCATGTTTGTATGTAAGAAGATTAAAACTCAAAAACGTATTCACTTTTTTTTTTTGTCATAATCTAGTAAGTAAGTGACTGCTCCCAGGCACTCCTCCTGAGGCAGCCGCCGCGCGACGCATCTCAGCTCCAGATGAGGCTCTGAATTTGCTTTCTCTCCGGCCGTCTGTGCGTTTAGCTCTACAGAAGCCAGTGCTCCATCTGGTCGCCGCAGAGTCTGGACGGAATCTGGTTTCTCCTCCCTTGTCATCTCTTTTTCCCGACGAGCTCCTCTGTTTAGTTCTTCTACTCTCTCAAGTCTGATGGTTTCTCTTCCTTGTCCATGGCTGCACTGACTCGTCTCTGCTGCCGTGATGGTCTCCCTCCGTCGTCGGATCCTCCAAATCCGGTGAAGACGATCGTTTCTTGTGTTGTTCATCTTTTTCTGGCTTCGCCGGTACTCCTGTCGAATCCTCCGGATCCACCGGACCCGCCTCATGTCCGTGGATTCGTGATACCATCAGATCTGCCTGGTCTCTCTCAGCTGTCGGCTTCCTCTTCTGCGTTGAAGCTTGAAAGCCTCCTACCTTCTGAGGATCCATTCCGGCGTCGATCTTCATTATCTCTCCATCCAGTTTGTTATTTGCTTAGCCTGGCTGAATATCCATCACTTCTTACTCTGTGTCATCAAATCCACATCTTTAGTCGGGAAACTCGGTTCAACGGAGCCAACCATCGCTGATGGGTTCTCCTCCGGTGGAGATCTCATGAGATCGGCCGCCACCACCACCACTTCAGTGACTTGGGCCGTACGACCCACATGGCCCATTAGGGCATGTCCCCATACAGAGGTTGAGATTTTTGATCTCATGATCAATGGCCTTGTAATTAATTGCAAACGTTTATTTAACGACTCAGCCAAACCATTTTGTGTATGAACATGAGCCACAAGATGTTCAACATTGATTCTAGTTACCATACAATAATCATTGAATGCTTGAGATGTGAACTCACCAGCATT
>OVBJ01000565.1:0-50167 GCA_900406535.1 Noccaea bulbosa | reverse complement strand
GATACAATCCATCCTCCCTTGGACCAGTGCAGAAACAAACAAAAAGGATGTATCGAGTTTTATACAGACCTGGAATTTTTGTTTCTCTCATCGGCACCTTGTTTGAATGTCAGTATTGATGTGAACACCCTTTTGTCCTGTCATAACAAGAGGATGAAAGAAGACTTAAAGTTACAACTTATTCATCTGAATTTGAAGTTCACAGCTAGACAATTATCCAAGGATGGAATGATAGAAAATAATTTATTTCTCACCTCTTCGGTCATAAGGGTGACAGATTCCTGAATCCGCCGTAAAACCATCTCTAAATTCCTCACTTCAGAATGTAGTGCCTAAACATTGGAAACAGTATTCAGAGAGTATTGAGGATGCAAAAACGATCAAACTCGTTTGAATAACTAATGATATTCTCTCCTACCTCTTTCTCATAAACCAAGTTCTCTACAACTAAATCTTTGACCCGCAAGGTTTTCTGAA
Source organism: Noccaea bulbosa (assembly GCA_900406535.1). Classification (NCBI taxonomy): domain Eukaryota; kingdom Viridiplantae; phylum Streptophyta; class Magnoliopsida; order Brassicales; family Brassicaceae; genus Noccaea; species Noccaea bulbosa. The sequence goes on along the minus strand of OVBJ01000565.1, from coordinate 49,690 downwards.
GGTAAGGCTGGTCAAGTAAACATAAACGTGGAAGTACTTTAAGTGCAAAGATCTCAGATTTGTTCCCTTGTTTGAAAATGCAGTAAAAAATGCGAACTTTGAGGATATCTCTTCGACATGAATTTGATATTCGTTTTTAAGATTTGCTGCTTCCAGCCGAGCAGAAAGCTCTGATATTAAATTCTCCTTGCTCTGCAATTCTGTTTCCTGATTTTTTATTTTCTCTTCCAACGTGCTGATTTTCTCTGCATAAGTAAAAAAGAGAGAAATTATAGTCTTCACCAAAGGTATGCATACGACATTTGAGTTCCTTATCACCTATATCAAGACGCCATAGCATCTTTATGAAGATAAGAAAGCCCGAGACCTTAACGTGCATCCTACACACAATTCTACAGAATCTACCCAGAACTGCATTCATCTAAACACCCATTGAAACAAGACCACATGAGTTAATGAACAGTTAAGTAACCTATCAACAATCAGGATTCCACCAGGGCAGATTATATGATGAGAAACTCACCGATAAACACTTTTTCATATGTAGAGACATGGTCCATTTTTTCTTTCAAGCCAGCCACTGGATACAAGAAACAGCATAGAAGTGATCATTTTCATGGGGGGAAGCCGTGAATGCATTAGTATTCTGGTTAGCAGAATTAGCAAGAGATCAGGGAACTACATGCCTACATCTTCTTTTTGATCCACAAGGCCCTGAACGTCGTGTATGACATTTTTGATTGATGATGCCTCTTTCTCAATTGAATCAAACAATGCTAAATGAGAGGTTATCTTCTGTTGTAGGATGGCAATTTTCCTCTCCCCGTCTTCAATTGAACACTTCATTTCGCAAAACGACTCCTGCAAACACACCATTAGCTTAACTAATTGAAGTTACACGAATCACAGATCCATATTACTGAAATTTAATGATTCTCTAAGCTATATCTATTACCCAGATCTAGTATGAAGTTTTGATAGGATGAGATTATGAGACAAGCAAGCACCTGGTAACCATTTAGGAAACTTTCTCGTGACTGGAGCAGATTTTGGATAGTAGTCTTCAATTCAGTCTGCTTGTTTTCCAGTAAGCTATAGTCGTTCTGAAGGTAACTCACCTGCAAATCAATTAAGCTTTATCAAACTCCATATCCTATCGTAATAGTTTCGCAGAACATCAGAATCTTCCAGACCTTCCTCTCGAGTGCCTCCTCTGTTTCTCTAGAATAAGCTAGCTCAGCTTGTAGCTCCTGCACTTTCCTGCTGTATTCCTCCTCCGTTTGCTTCTGTTTCTGTATCGAAGCACCAAACGTGAAACGCCATGATCACGACTTAGAAACGCAACGAAAACAAGAGCTATGTACGTTAACAATTGATTGAAGAACCTGATTCGCAAAATTAATCTGATCTGTGACTGATCGCTCCCTTTCCTGCAAAAACGCCGGTAATTAAGTGGAAGAAGCTGAGAGAAATTGTGGAGCGAAAACTACACAATCCATAGATGCATAAACCTCTTTCTTCTTACACGCAGATCTCGCACTTCTCCGATCATTGACTGAAGCTGCAATTTGAATTTTGACAACTTGAGCAACTCCATTTTGGTTTCTCCTCAAATTTTGAATTTTGACCGCCAGAAAACAGATTTTCTCGAGAAAATGTCAACAAGAAAATTAGGTCGTCGGAATTCTCAGCTCAAATAATATGTGGAGGAGTAATCTGAAAAGTTGCTCTATTCTACATGGGCCTAATCTAATAATGGGCTTTAAGACTGTGAATCAATCTCGAAGTTGTTGTCTGTGAATATTGTAGATTTCACTTTCTTTTTTACTTTTTTTTTTTTGCCAGCCATTTCAATTTGATATATATAGGAAAAAAAAAAAAAAAATCATCTATTTTAGTATGTAAACTGGATCCGAGTTAAGAAAATTCAAAGTTTTTATTGGTTTAAAACCTTTAGTGTTTAAAGTTATAATATGAATAAAATTCATTTATTTAATTTTATGATTAAAAAGAACATTTGAAATGATCACACAAGTTCACAACTGTTGCGACAACAGAGTCGATATATACAAATTAAATCCCTTTGATAGTTTCTTGTACTTAACTTTTAGCAAACATTTTCCTATATTTTCAAGATATTGTTGAATGTGCTACATGCACTAGGTATAACTAAATTAACCAGCTGACCTACTGATCGTAATTTAGTTTTTATTTTTTTAAAATAACATATAAAATAAGATTATGTCAAATAAACATTTTCGTATATATGTGTACTAATTACTAAATGTGGAAATAAGAACAATACCTTTCGCATAAATTATGCACGCTGAGTATTGCTCTTTTGTTCGTACTCGTGTGAATCGTGACGGAAGAACACTAAGAAGTCCATTTTCACAATAAGTTACGTGTTTTCCACATGCCGAATTTTCGTCTACGTATTTGAATCGTTGTTGTAACTGCAACGATTTGTGATGAGATACTAGCTCAGTTTGGTTCCCGTTCGGATTGATATTCTTGAGAATATATGCAGAGTTTTGCATATAAGCTACAGCCAAAAAAAAAGTTATGAAAGCCTTTAGTCAAAAAAGAAAAGAAAAGAAAAAGCAATCAACATATATAATTGTGTAAAAAGTATCATCATTACGAATATAAAGAACATACTATTCCGTAAAAAGTATCCAACTTAAAATCCAAATATCACACGCACAAAAAAGAACTCCGGTATAGCACCCATATTAGCGATAGTATACGTTGTAATCGCACCTCTTTTTTTTTGTTCCTTACACATAAAAAGGGAGTTAGGCCGAGCATCGTACGTCGATGATTCCGTGGTGCTTGCTCACATTAGTTGTCGGGAATATAAAGGTGACACGTGTCAGGGAATGATTGAGTCTCTCTCACTCTCTCTCGTGCGAAATAGGAAAGCTTTAAAGGTAAGAGTGACGTGCCTAGCCGAGCATTAGTCAGTTAGTAAGACATCAAAAATGGTAACAAGAGAGTGAAGTGTTTGGCACAAAGTGCTATTCCTATTCTACAAGTCTTTCTCAAACCATAAAGCCTTTGTCATCACTATTCCTTTTTTTATGTTTTACTATTGCGTGTGGTTGTATCTAGCTAATTCCGTATTTACGAATATGTTAGGCTGCAAATGTAACCACGAGGTCTTAGAGTTAATCAGAGAGCTTCTGATCGCAGCTAAGGGAATCAGCAAATGAAACAAGTGAACCATCGTTGTCTATTAGACCTCCATGATCTTTTTATTTCTCTGTACCAGAGGAATGCGTACGTGGAGTCTCTTATCGCCGACAGTTTTTTTAATCGTGTGGATAAATAGAACTGTTTGTATAGTCGCGACGCAGAGGATTAATTAAGCTGGTCCCACAAAAGAAAACCTCGCTATGAAGTGACTTGCCTACAACTCCCGAGGTAAAAAGAGTTAAAGCAAGCTAAGAACAAATAGATACGATAAAAAATGCACACAGTTTCGTTTAAAAAATTAAATGCAAACTTAAATAGGAAAAAAAAGTGGTGAAAAAGAAGAAGTTATATAGAAGAAAAAGGAAAATCGCGAAAGAGGAAGGAACACAGTGCGCATCACAGACTCCATTGTCCAAGGAAATCGCATTCTCAAGAGTCAGTCAAGAAGCTAATCAATTCCTCTGTTTCTCTCTCTCTTTCTCTACTGGTTGGAATCGGCAGCAGCTGAGGAGTGTTTCTACTTTCTATACGTGTACGCGATAAGGACGGCTTTGAGGTTTGCGCGATGGATCCCGGCGGGATGATAAACGAGGCCGGGACGTATAACCTGGCGGAGATCTGGCCGTTTCCGATTAACGGTGGCGCGAATGTTCATTCGTCGATGAGAAGCGGTGTCTCGTTCGATGGGCCTAACTTGGTTCATCATCAGTTCGCTGGCTCGAATCTAATTAGCGGCGATCCAGCTCGTATGAGCCACGCTCTCTCGCAGGCGGTGGTTGCCGGCATCTCCGGTGCTAGGAAGAGACGGGACGCTGCGGAGGACAAGCTCGTCTCCGCCGGCGACGGCAATGACGCGGTCTGGTTTGCTTTTCCGCTTCAAAGATTTTTCCTCGTGTTATTCGAGTTTTTTTCACTCCATTTGACGGATCTGTGATATGGATTTGGTTTGCTTGGAATAATCTCATGGGATTTCAAACAAATTTTCTCACTATTGACTCAAACGATTGATGATATCTTACATTACATAGTTGGTCCTCAAATTTTGTCTCTGGCTCTTCCACGATTCGTGTATGTAGTGTGTACGGAATGCTATAAAGGAGCTTTATTTTGCTGCTCGAATCTGATGTGTTCTTTTGGTTTTGGGTGGAGCAGAATGATGGTGAGGGTAAAAAGCAGAAGACTTCAGGGGGCGTTGAAGAACAAGTGTGTGATGGAAAAGCCGAGACAGGAGGAAGATTAGATGGAAAGAAGCAGTTGCTTGAACCTCCAAGAGATTATATTCATGTGCGAGCAAGAAGAGGACAAGCGACCGATAGCCACAGTCTAGCTGAAAGAGTACTTGATTATAACTCTCCTTATAATTCTACTCCTCCTCCTACTCCTCTGTTTAAAAGCTAAATGAATATCGAGAGACCAGAACTCGTTGTCTTGGTTGGCAGGCGAGAAGAGAAAAAATCAGCGAGCGGATGAAAATCTTGCAAGATCTTGTCCCTGGCTGTAACAAGGTACATGAAGCGAATCGATCATGGCTTCTGTGTTCTCTCTTTATCTGATGTCTCACCTCAACATTCATATTCTTTTGTATGGTCACAGGTTATTGGAAAAGCGCTTGTTCTAGATGAGATCATCAATTATATACAATCGCTCCAGCGTCAAGTTGAGGTATATATAGCTTTTTTGAAACTGTTTATTTCTTGTGCACCTCTCATTAAGACTGCTTTGCAATTTTAGTTTCTGTCGATGAAACTCGAAGCGGTTAACTCCAGAATGAATCCCGGAATCGAGGCTTTCCCTCCAAAAGAGGTTAGGTCGATTTGATGAAGCTCGACAGATCATAACAATAAGTACTTTTTTGTTTTCTGATTTTATCATTTTTTTTTTTTTTTGTGTGGTAATGTCAGTTCGATCAGCAACCATTTGAGAATCCAGGGATGCAGTTTAGCTCACAAGCTACAAGGGAATACAGCAGAGGAGCATCACCGGAGTGGTTGCATATGCAGGTAGGAGGTGGTTTCGAAAGAACATCGTGAATAAAAGAAACAGTCTTTTTTACACTTACACCCTAGAATTAAGAAAGGAAGCTATTCAGATTTGACAAACACAAACTTCGATCTCATATATGTTAGTCACAAGAAGAAGCATATAGGTATAAGCATTTACAAATTTATATACAACGTTTATATATTGTTGGGAAGAAGTTTAGACATGAAGCAAAGGGGAGATGGAATGTGAAGCTGTTTTTCTCTCTTGCTGTCTCATAACACGTTATTAATGTTAGTTTTCACATGCTTTCTGCGTTATCTTCTGTTGTAATCTCTGTAACGAATGTTTCGAGAAAGAAATGAAGAATTAAAAAAACGAACCTTTGCTCTTGTAAAATAAAATGTTCTATGCAACGAACGTTGGCGTGGATACTGGATACCACACATCTTTTCTTGCCGTAGTGGTTTTTATCAATCAAAAGTTCAAAACTATAATTAATCATTGTTATATTTTACCACCATAAAACCGTTATATTTACCGCTTAAATCTCTCTACCAGCATATGTTATAATCGGACGCTGTGTATATTATGTCATACTACGAATTTCAAAAGTATGAATTCGTACAACTGTTTGCTTATCTTAGAATTGTTTTAGAATACATTATTTTTTTAAGGTTTGGATACACATGTCACAATTGATACAGAAATGCGGAGAAAAATCATAAGATAGTTTCAACTTTCAAAGGTTTTTGGATGATCTGGACTAAATGTGAGTGGTACAAAGTAAGTGAGTGAGCCCGTCACAAGCGTGTGGGCTTTACTTCTGATAGAGAAATTGTTTTCCCTCCTCTCTGCTTTTGATGCAGACTGTGATAATGGGAAGAAACAATAAAAACGTAACGAGAAATATCCGGAAAATAGTTTTTCAAGCGCGAAGAAGAAGAATATAAGCGGAAACAAAAAGAAAAGAAAAAGGGAAAAATAAAAAGAAAAAGGGAAACGAAAGAGGAGGACTGTCTTCTCTGTTTCTACCGTCGGTACAGATCTCGGGCTCGGTTAATCGGATAATTCAAAAGGGTAAATTTGGAAGGGTAATAGTGAAGCTGAATTTCGATTTTCGAAGGTGGAGGTCAGGGTCAGGGTGAGTCCCAATGGTTAGGCCCGGTGGATTAAGCGTTGATTCGTCAGCAACGAATCACCTAAGGGCACCGTCTCGGACGGTGACGCTAGGCCGAATACAGCCTCAGGCTCCGACTTACCGTACCGTCTACTGCAATGATCGGGATGCTAACTTCCCCGTCCGTTTCAGGGTACGACGGCGTATTACTCTTCTTTTCGGTGTTCATTTCTGCTCCTCCTCTTTCACATATTACAGAAATGGGCTTGATTATGTGTTTAAAAGTTTGTTGTTTGCCTTCAGTCAGTTTCTGAGTTTTTTTCTCCAAAACGTTGCAGGGTAATTCAATTTCTACAACAAAGTATAACGTTTTCACCTTTCTGCCCAAAGGTCTGTTTGAACAAGTAAGTGTTTCTGTTGTTCATCGGCTTTACTAATGCTGCTAATAGCTATTGCCTAGAAAGTACCTAAGGATGTTTCACTTGCAGGAGGAAATTTTAGTTGAACCAAGGAGATTAATAGTTTAAAGATTTGGTAGTAATCTGTTGGATTAATTATCAAGTTTAGATTAATGCTTTAACAAAATAAAAGCTTACGTTATTGTTCTGGCTTTCAACTACCAAATCATTGTTTGTGATATAGTTGGAGTGTTTCCAATGCGCGCTTTTAGGATTTGAGGGGAATGAAAGTTGAGATATTTGGATCATTAAATTGCATTTCTTTCAGATCTTTGACGTTTCTTAATCTGTTACCTGCTTTTTGACAGTTTAGGCGTATAGCAAATATCTACTTTCTTGGAATTTCATGTCTATCAATGACACCAATAAGGTACGTTAACTCCGTTACAGTTGTCTAATTTTGACTAAATTGTGATCTATTAGTCACAGCTTACTTTGATCCATGGTATGGAAAATGTAAATGTCAGAGTGATTTTCTGTAATTTAGGTTCATTTTTGTCCATGAGTCTGATGCCACTGTCCCTAGAATGCCCTTATATTTTTGTTTTTTCATTCAGTAAAGCGTAACTAAATAAACTGTTTTTCCTGCAGCCCTGTAAATCCAATAACAAATGTGGCTCCTCTGTCAATGGTGCTTCTCGTCTCTCTGATTAAAGAGGCTTTTGAAGACTGGGTGAGGGCCTGACTTCCGGTTCTTCTTGTTTTAACATAATAGAAATATGTCATCTCTCCTTGTATATCTGATTTGGTTTAAGCTAGTGAATGCTTAAGAGTTTTGAGGACCCATCTAACTTCTAAACTCCTGAATCCTTCTGCAAATAACCTGTTGCAGAAACGCTTTCAAAACGATATGTCCATAAATAATAGTTCAGTGGAGGTCCTGCAAGATCAACAATGGACACCTATTCCCTGGAGGAAGTTGCAAGTCGGAGATATTATCAAGGTATATTTTTCTTATAGAGCTGATGAATTACTATGTGATAAACAAGGTTGTTCTATAAACTCAAGACATTGTTGGCACGCTTGTTCAGTTGTTTTCATTGCCTGAATTTTAGTTACGCAGTAGATTTTAGTTACCTTTAATTTGTGTCATTATGCTGTCCTTTTTTCGAATTGGTAGGATTTTCTGACTTTTGAATAGGCATAAGTTTATTTTTTTATGGAAAAAAGTTTTAGTATATTAATAAACATCTTAGTATCTTACTATTGTTGGAGGATTCCAGAACTTGTAATTATCTTTAAACTCCAATCTATACAAGCTTGGTAAATATCATTTGTTGATATTTGCAGATAAAAAAAGATGGATTTTTTCCAGCTGATCTTCTTTTCTTGTCCAGCACAAATTCTGATGGTATCTGCTACGTAGAGGTGCTTGGCTCCTTCGGTTATGTAAACAGATTTTTCTTTAAATATTTCATTTTACTCTAGTGTTGTTGTGCGTACCATTTTTGAGTGCAGACCGCAAACCTAGATGGAGAAACAAATTTAAAAATCAGAAAGGCCCTTGAAAGAACATGGGATTACTTGACGTCAGAGAAAGCTTCCGAATTCAAAGGTTTAGCCTTTGGAGCTGATTACTATCTTGCAAACATTTTCTTTTCTGAATATCTGCTTGTACTATCGTTTCATCCATTCGCTTCTTATTATATATCTAAAAGCAGTTCTCTTTGACCTGACAGGTCCATTTTATCTAATGCAATTCTTTGTTAATTAATGACTGATCAACTTTATCAAATATTTCTCTCTTTTACAATGCAGGTGAAATTCAGTGCGAGCAACCTAATAATTCTCTGTACACCTTTACTGGGAATCTTATAGAAGCAGACTTTACCACTCTCTCCAGACCAGCTTTTATTGCGTGTATGATCGACTGTTTCTGCTTTTAGCTGTGTGTTCCTTTTCTGCCTTATGCCTACAGGATTTCAGTACGCGAGACCTTATTTGTTTGAGTTATGTAAATCTTCTGCATTCCAATTCTCAGGGATGCAGTCTTAGGAACACGGAATACATTGTTGGGGCTATCATTTTTACTGGCCATGAGACGAAGGTAAGCTGCCACGAAGCTTGTTTGATAAGAAACTAGCTTAGCAATTTTTTTGGCATGGCAAGCATTCAAGATTATGTCTTTTTAGTGACAGTCTCCTGTTTCTGCATCCCAGAATAGTTGCTATGTTGATAATCTGATATACTTTGTGGTGAATGCGATGCATGCAGGTGATGATGAATGCCATGAATGCTCCCTCCAAAAGAAGTACGCTGGAAAAGAAACTCGACAAACTCATTATTACTATCTTCTGTGCCCTTGTCATAATGTGCCTGATTGGCTCTATAGGCTGGTATAGATTCTATTCAGTCTTGTGGTTTATCCAGTACTATGTTGTTACTTTTTCGTATTTTTGGTTTATTGACCCGCGTTGGTTTCAAAAATCTGTTAAATCTGCAGTGCAATTGTGACAGATCGTGATCACGATTATTTGGGCCTTCATAAGAAAGATTGGGAATACCGTAACGGAATGACGGTAATAACCTTTCACAGTTGAATTGATTTCTTGTATATATTGATTGCTGGTGCTTATTATACTTTTTGGTGCCACCACCGCAGATAGCATTTTTCACCTTTTTCACTCTAGTTACTCTTTTCTCTACAATTATACCGATCTCCTTGTATGTTTCTATCGAGGTATGTCTTTCCAATTTTCTTCTTATTTTTTTATAGTTCATTTATCTACAGTACAAAGATTGAGTATAATGAACTCCTCTTTGTGCTCCGCAAATGGATCACAGATGATCAAGTTTATTCAGTCAACTCAGTTTATTAACCGAGATCTTCACATGTATCATGCTGAGACAAATACTCCTGCCTCCGCCAGGACTTCGAATTTAAATGAGGAGCTTGGACAGGTAAGCTACCAGTCCACTCATCAATGGCCACATCTTCGATATAACTGGTTTTCTTGCAAGCATTTGGATTGTTGCTAAAAAATTATTCTGAAATATATGCTTCTTTTTTCATGATCTGACATTTAGAATTTCAATTACTATTTCTTGGTGTCTTTCAGGTGGAATACATATTTTCTGATAAGACCGGAACCCTGACAAGAAATTTGATGGAGTTTTTTAAATGTTCAATTGGAGGAATCAGTTATGGATGTGGTATTACTGAAATAGAAAGAGGAATTGCACAACGTGATGGCTTAAAAATTCAAGAGGTATAATTTCTCATCATATGAGGATGTTGTGTCACGCATTATGGAACATTTGATCCTATCGTTTTACGCTATGATTTTCTCAGGAACAAAGATCAACTGGTGCTGTAAGAGAAAAGGGATTTAATTTCGATGATCCAAGGCTTATGAGAGGAGGTTGGAGAAACGAACCTAATCCCGATCTTTGCAAGGTGCTTTCATATCCTATAGATTTGACTCACAATTAGCTTAAGAATTGTAATAACTAGGTGATGCGTTATATGGCTAGTTTTTAAAGAATTTTGCTTCTTTCCATGGGACGCTTCAGTACATGTTTTCTGAGAGATGCGATGAGAGATTAACTTTTCATGATATTAGGTGTTAATTCCTCTCCAGGTGGTATCCGATTTCACTAACGTCTATGCATGTGTTCTGTTAATGCTATGGAAAACATTTGTTAGCCCTATGTTACCTTTTCCTGGAAGCAGAGGCTGTTCTGGGAGCCCTGCATGAGGAAAGCTTACATAATATCTTAAAAAACATCCATTTAGAGAATTTAGTTAAACTTGGGGTTCCACATTTCTTATCTTTGTTATTGGGCATGTACATGACTTAAACTTCACTGTATTGTATCTTCATCTTTCTAGGAATTTTTTAGATGCCTCGCCATATGTCATACAGTCCTTCCTGAAGGTGATGAGTCCCCCGAGAAGATTGTTTATCAAGCTGCATCTCCAGATGAAGCTGCTCTAGTTACAGCTGCCAAGAATTTTGGATTCTTTTTTTACAGGTTATTTTCATTTACGTTTCATTTTCCAGTAGACAAGTTGAGATGCAAGCAATCTGACTAGAGGAATTTTTTTAACTAATAAGCTAGACTAGTAAATACTCGTTTTAATGCATTTTTTTAATATTTCTTCCACTGTGAGCTGGGGAAAGGGTGCTTTTGTTTCTCAAGTCTTTGTGAGTTAATATGAGACAACTTTCATATATTTTTAGGCGTACTCCAACTATGGTGTATGTTCGCGAGTCTCACACAGAGCAGATGGGAAAGATCCAAGATATGTCTTATGAGATTCTCAATGTTCTCGAGTTCAACAGGTGTATAAGGCTGTGGAATATTGGCTCTTAATTATCTTTTTTTCATGGTTAAGCATACTAATGAATGTCACACCATGCATTAACAGTACAAGGAAGCGCCAGTCTGTTGTGTGTCGTTTCCCAAATGGGAGACTTGTACTCTACTGTAAGGTAAACAACAGTTTTCTAGGTAGAGTTGGATGAGCCTGTGTACGTCCATATCAAATCTGAAAATTTCTTGGAATAATGTATACAGGGTGCAGATACTGTAATTTTTGAAAGATTGGCGTATGGTATGGATGCTGTTAGAAAAGTAACAGGAGAGCACTTGGAACACTTTGGATCATCTGGGTTGCGTACCCTTTGCCTAGCCTATAAAGATTTAAATCCTGAAGCCTACGATAGTTGGAATGAAAAATTCATCCAGGCCAAGTCTGCGTTACGAGATCGTGAGAAGAAATTAGATGAGGTATACTGCTATTTTGAAATAATTTTTTGCTTACAACGCTTATGGCAATGCAGAGATAGAAAATGGGTAATAAGAACTTATTGAACTGGGAATTCATCATATAGCATTGAGAGTAATTCTTTGGTGTGTTTCTGAGTTGCCAGGCAATAGCTTCTTCAATTTATAGCAGGAAAAATGTTGTAATCTTCGTCCATGCAGGTTGCAGAACTTATTGAGAAGGATCTTATCCTGATTGGGTCAACTGCAATAGAAGACAAGCTTCAGGAAGGAGTACCCACCTGCATAGAGACCTTGTCAAGAGCTGGGATTAAGATCTGGGTGCTAACTGGGGACAAGATGGAAACTGCAATTAATATCGCATATGGTTAGTGCCACAAACTTTTTCTCTTACTTCTTTTTTCTTCTTCCATTTTAACTTTGTGCTCCTTGATTCTTTTAATGTTTCAGCTTGCAACTTGATCAACAATGATATGAAACAATTTATTATCAGTTCTGAAACTGATGCAATTAGGGAAGCTGAAGAAAGGGTAAGTCATACAGATGCCTCTTATGTATGTATGTATGTATGATTATCATTGACTACAGTCCTCCTAAAAGTTGGAAAATATCTAAAACCAGGGCAACCAAGTTGAAATTGCGCGTGTTATTAAGGAAGAAGTAAAAAAGGAGCTGAAGAAGAGCCTTGAAGAAGCTCAACGGTACCTGCATACTGTAGCTGGACCAAAACTGGCTCTCGTTATCGATGGGAAGTGTTTGATGTATGCATTAGACCCAACTTTACGTGTAACTCTGCTCAACTTGAGCTTGAACTGTACTTCAGTTGTGTGCTGTCGCGTTTCTCCTTTACAGAAAGCGCAGGTAATTTCAGATGACTTGTATTTTAAGTAATACTTACATGGTGATCTGGCATGACAAGCAAAGGATCCTGAAATATTTTTGCCGCTGAAAAAATGGTTAGGTTACAAGCTTGGTGAGAAAAGGGGCGAAGAAGATAACACTTAGTATTGGTGATGGTGCCAACGATGTTAGCATGATTCAAGCCGCTCATGTTGGTGTAGGAATAAGTGGGATGGAGGGAATGCAAGCTGTGATGGCTAGTGATTTTGCCATTGCTCAGTTTAGATTTCTTACGGATTTGCTACTTGTCCATGGACGGTGGTCATATCTTAGAATCTGCAAGGTAGGTTTTCTCTCTTACCTCAAACTTATATGTAAAATATTGCTGTTAGTACCAATGGTCTTTTGTTTTCGCAGGTGGTCATGTACTTCTTCTACAAGAATCTTACCTTCACTTTGACTCAGTTTTGGTTCACATTTCGAACTGGATTTTCGGGTCAAAGGTTCTATGATGATTGGTTCCAGTCATTGTACAACGTTTTCTTTACAGCCCTTCCTGTGATTGTCCTTGGACTGTTTGAGAAGGTACTGAGTTCCTCAATCTCTCTATTAAAAAGTTATTCCTCAAAACTAACCATCAGGTTTACCTTAATTTTTGGATCGATAATTCGGTAGTGACTTGTGCATTTGCTAGGATGTGAGTGCATCCCTTTCAAAGAGATACCCTGAGCTCTATAGAGAGGGAATACGCAATTCCTTTTTCAAATGGAGAGTCGTGGCAATGTGGGCTTCTTCTGCTGTGTATCAATCTTTGGTGTGCTATCTCCTCGTAACCGCCTCAGCTTTTGACGGAAAGAATTCATCAGGCAAAATATTCGGTCTTTGGGACGTGAGCACAATGGTCTTCACATGTCTGATTATTGCCGTGAACATGCGGATTCTTTTGATGAGCAACTCGATAACCAGATGGCATTATATCACAGTTGGAGGAAGCATTCTAGCATGGCTCCTTTTTGCTTTTGTTTACTGCGGGATTATGACTCCACGTGATAGAAATGTAAGCTTTGTTGCCATTGGATCAAACCCCTTTTCTCTTGTATTATATATGTCTTGGTTTCTCTGATTTGACTTTCTTTTGCTTTCTCTTTGTGCAGGAGAATGTCTACTTTGTCATATATGTGCTAATGAGTACATTTTATTTCTACTTCACGCTGCTGCTTGTTCCTGTGGTTGCTCTTCTTGCAGACTTCATCTACCAAGGGTAAGTAAAACTGGGATATGAACAAACAAACGCTCGAACAATATCCTTTTATCTAGAATAAAAGATGCAGATTTAGGTAAATTTGGGGATGCAGGGTGGAGAGGTGGTTCGTCCCATATGACTATCAGATAGTCCAAGAAATTCACAGGCACGAGCTGGATAGTAGCAATGCAGATCAACTGGAGATAGCGACTGAGCTCACACCAGAAGAGGCGAGAAGCTATGCGATATCCCAATTGCCTAGGGAAATCTCAAAGCACACTGGTTTTGCCTTTGATTCACCTGGCTATGAGTCGTTCTTCGCGTCTCAACTAGGTATATACGCGCCACAGAAGGCGTGGGACGTGGCTAGGAGAGCCAGCATGAGGTCACGACCCAAAGCACCAAAGAAGAATTGATAGTAGGAAAAGAATGGAGATGTGGGGTGTGTTGTATATTTAGGCTGTCACTTCTCCAGTGCTCTCTTCACAATACTGGAAGTTTTGTTAGGTCTTTAGTCCGTATTGAAATATATAGAAATCTTCGGGTAGGTGATTTTGTAATGCTTTTAGTGTCCCTTATTGGGTGTTACTGCCGTTAGGAGTGGGAATGCGTTTACGGCCACGAGACTTTTTGCCCTTTATGTACACAAGAACTGTATTCGGTTACTCTAATTACTAATTTGGAATGAGATAGATCATGTCGCTCTCCCTCTTCAAGATGCTTATTTGGCATACCATATGCCTGTGAGTTATGTAGACTGGGAGAGTAATAAATGAAAAGGCACTATTTTATATATATATAGACGCCTCACCTAGAATATTTTTCTCAGCAATCACATGAACAAAAACAACCAAAAAAATGATGTTTTTTTCTTTCTTTTTGGGACTCCACATACACAAAAGGAAAAGGGTACATCTACAATGATACATAAGCATGAAATCCAGAATTTCAAAAAATATATATGGCAGAGAGCCAAAAAAGGGAAAAAAAAACAGAGAGATCACAAAAAATAATCAGGGGTCTTGCGGGTAGTATCAGGTTCGACTTGTCGAGGAGCTGGATCAAACTGGAGAAAGTTTTGCTCCATGTTCTCTCCTATCTCTAGAATCGCCGCCATGTTTCCACACCGGTAGCAATAGTTTGGTGCACTAAACACCGTTACCACATTCTTTTCCTGTTGGAATGAAAAAAAAAAAGAGATCAATGATTCAATCCGACAGAGACACTGACCAATTATGCTTTAGAGAACCTTAAGCGATAGTGGAGATGTGATCCTACCTGACACCAGTTAAAACCTTCCATGACAAGTTGATGCGCTCTTGAAATGAGACTGAGCCCATTGTTGTGATTAAACTGAGCCGCGATATCCTGTCCGAATGTGTAACCAGCACCTCGAGGAGATATTCCCCATCCACAGCGATCATCGGGATCAGACCATAGTAAATCGCACATTGGTCCTTCGTGCGGAACCTACAGATCATAACATACATACATAGATAGTTCAAAAATATGACTAATCACATATCTGTATAACAGAAGTACAAAAGTAATACCTCCTGTATCCGATCCAAGCTTCGGATATTGTCAAGTGTATCCAGAGATGGTGAAAGCCCTCCATGCAAACAGAAAATCTGACTCTCTATGAGAGCGGTAAGAGGAAGGTAATCGAAAAGGTCTGTGAAATACTTCCACACATTCGCATTTCCGTACTTCCTTAAGCATTCGTCGTAAAAACCGTAGCTGAAACAGAGGAAGGAAAATCACAAAGGTTAACACTTTGTTTGATAAGCCAAACAAAAACTGCAAAAGAAAAGCTTACACTTGAGTGATCTGGCGACTCTCATGATTCCCTCGCAATATTGTAAGTCTATCTCTGTATCTCACTTTCAACGCCACCAACAGAGAAACCGTCTCTACTGAATAGTAACCACGGTCTGCAAAGCACAGAGCAATACAATGAGAAACACCAAAAAAACATTACTGAAAACAAACTAAATCAGCAAACTTTAATAGCTACTTTTAACGCAGATCTAAAAGCAAAAGAAGCCAGAATTTGAAATCCCAAAAGGTGGAGGAAAAGAAAGACAGACCTACATAGTCTCCCATGAAGAGGTAGTTGGTATCAGGGGCGTTACCGCCGATTCGAAAGAGCTCGATAAGGTCATAAAACTGGCCGTGAATATCGCCGCAGATGGTAACCGGACACTTAACCGGCTGAACGTTCCATTCCTCGACAAGGATCGCCCTCGCCTGATCGCAGAGCGTCTTCACGTCCGCCTCCGATAGCGGTTTACACTCCATCAGCTGCTCGATCTGACGGTCCAGATCTCCGTTCGACGGCATCTCGTTTCGATCAAGCGGATGAAGAAGATGGAATCTCCGGGGATTGTATCGGCCGAGGCTTAAGATGTTGAAATCGGAGATCAACAACAATCCTGCCGCTGGTCTTCGTTCTCCAGTCTCTCTCTCTCTCTCTCTCTCCTTTTGGCTGAGAAAAAAAATGGATATTTATTTTGGAGTTCAGAGAAAAGTAGAACACTTTCGAGACAAAAGTACACGAATGTTTTTAATCCGGTTTGATTTTTAATTTGAGATCAAATTCTGGTCCGGCCAACTATTTTTTATATTGTAGTTTCGGAAGAAAAAAAGAATTTGTTCGATTTGTTGGTTTTGAAATTTGGTTAAATGCATGCGAAAGCATCAACAAGGAATGAGGGACAACATGTGAAAGTATAAACCGGATAGGAATTGGATTTGGGATCTGTGGCACATGGGGGCTTGGATTCGAGCTGTTCTCGTTTGAATTTGTCTTTAACAATTAGCAGTCAAAACATTTCATCGTCAAAAAAGGAAAAACAAAAACACTTTCTGCAAGGTCGTTGAATATTTCATGATAAATGATTCTCAGTGAGAATGTCTCACTCCACCAATATGCAGTCAATATGGATAGCTTTCTAGATATTGTCGAATGACTCTTGAGGCCATTTTCAGTGACGCAAGTGGTGTGGTTCAAATTTAAAAATAAAACTTACAAAATGGGGGCATTCGGAGAATTGAACTCCGGACCTCTCGCACCCTAAGCGAGAATCATACCACTAGACCAAATGCCCGTTTATGTACACCGTATTGTTCAGCTTTTAATCAACCTGTCGACAACTACCATTTATTTTCGTATTAGCGCTAATCAAGCTCTCCGTTGTTATTAATATTACCCAATTAAAGTTTACATCCGGTATGAAATTCATAGACCGAGATGTTGGATGAAATCAGGAAGATATGTATTGCTTACTAGTTACTAAACTACTAAACCACACAAAATTCGTAATTATGCTCTGGAAAACTACGTTTAGTTGTTTTTATGACATGAGACAAAAAGACGGAGTAATTTTATGACATACAGTAAATCAAAATCCTCACTTACGCATAAGTATTCCAATTTTTGGTTATTTCCTTAGGGAAAAACAAAAAAAAACAACCCCAAATGTGCCCTAACTAGACCTTGTTATTAAATTGCCCCATTTCGTAACCTTCTACCTGATACCAAAGGTGTAATTAATATACGATTAACATGATATTGTTCTCCGTATACAGTATATAACAAGTCCCCTCCCTTGTTCTTCTTCTTCCTCCTCCTCTTTTGCGCTGCCCTCTTTCTTCCCTCCTCCGCTTCCGAACCCAGAGAGAGAGAGAGAGCTCCAAATCACATAATCAATCTCACCATTGAAGTATTACATATTTTATAGTTTTTCGCGATAACGCAAAAAAGAAGCTTGTTTTGCTTTTTACTTGTAAATGTTCCGTCTAAGTTTTCAACTCGAAACTCCCGGCAGCCAACGTATTCGCCGATCCTCTGACTTTTTTTGAAAGTTTCATCCTCTTACCTAGGAACGGAGAAGCTCCGTTCACCGTTTCGAGTAACGTGATCCGGTCTACAAGGTTTTATTCAAAATCCTTGCTNTTTTTTTTTTTTTTTTTTTTTTTTTTTTTTCGTTTATGTGATTTGTTGCTCGATTCTCCGATGATAGATCTACTAGTGGGAAAACGAAAATCCGGTTTTAATTCCGGCTTATTTTCCCGGACTTGGATTATTTTCAGGGTTCTTAGTTTGGTCCGCTGCTAAAAGCCTGATTTGTTTTTTGTTCTTGGAAATTTGTGTAGGCGAAGACGAAATGAAGAGAGTTAGAGAAGTTGTTCACACTGAATCCCAAAGGCGAAGAACGCCTGAAGTTTCGTCTCCAGGAGAAACGTAACTCAGCTCTAATCCAGATTTTTTTTTTTTTTTCTTCTTTTCAAATTTGCTCTTTTCGGCATTCAGGATTCCATTAATCGAAAATTGTTTCGTTGGGGATGTTAATACATCATACCTGAGATCGATTTGCTTATAGGTTGAGGATCCTAGTCAGGGTTATGATTGTGCTTTTGTTTATGACTTCGTAAACAAAGCTACAGATTTAATGTTTGAAAGTAAGTTACATGCGTTTGTGCAATGCAGAAATGGGCAACCTCGAACCATCAAGGGAGGATTAACCACAACCGATGCCCTGACCTATCTCAAAGCTGTGAGGGAAATGTTTCGTGATAACCAAGAGAAATATGAGACATTCCTTGAGCTCATGAAGGACTTTAAAGCTCAGAGGTATATCTACTTCTCTTCTCTTCTCTTCCCGTTTAGTTTTATAAGAACTCTTGTATTGTGTATGTCACTGTGTGAATTGCGTTTATTCATCTTGTCTCATGTTGGTTGCAGAGTCACCACTGATGGTGTCATAGAAAGAATAAAAGTTTTGTTCAAGGGTTACACGGACCTACTTTTGGGTTTTAATACCTTCTTGCCCAAAGGGTATAGAATAATTGTTCCCGAGGAAGAGAAACCTAAGATCCGAGTGGATTTCAAAGACGCTATCGGTTTCGTCACCAAGATTAAGGTATGTTTGTGATGTGGTAAATGATATACTAAGGTCATGTTGGTTTTCTATCAGTTAAGGTTTACTGGAGTTTCTACTTTTTCAGGCAAGGTTCGGAAGTGATGAACATGCGTATAAAAGGTTTCTAGACATCTTGAACATGTATAGAAAGGATAGAAAGTCCATCTCTGAAGTCTATGAAGAGGTCTTTTTATTGTTAATGCACATACTTTCTATTCTTCAAACTTTCTGCCTCACATGTTTTTTGTTAGAGCAACAGTTCTACTGTACACCTCTGATTATATTCTGTTATGTAGGTTACTGTGCTGTTCAAGGGTCATGAAGATCTGCTCGTGGAGTTCGTTAATTTCTTACCTAATTGTTCAGATATAGCTTCTCCTTCTGCAAGGAATGCAGTACTGCGTCATAAGGGCACTGCAATTCCTCCCATGCATCCAGTTCATTCTGATAAGGTTATTCTTATTCATCTTTGTAAAGGATAGCAATATTAGTACTGTTTTCAGTGGATATTCATTGTAGTCAAACTGCAATTTGGCTAAACATCCTTTCCTACACTGTTTTATGAGTTTGATTTAGTTATATAGTGAACTTGATATACAGTTTTTGAGTGAGATATTGATATACTCTTATTTGCCACAGAAAATAAAACTACGATGTAAGATTGAAGATCACTCTGATGACTCTGATCAACAAGAAGATGGTGATGAGAACCTTGTCGCTTGCTCTCCTGGCAATTCGTTGGGAAGTGAGTATTTCGATGACATGTTACATTTATATCTACATTGCTTCTATAGTTCAGATTTATGATTGTGAAGATTAAATAGTGAACTTAGTATAAACAAGCGAGTGATATCTGGGGTACCCTCGTCTTGTATACTTGTTTATGACTTAAGTAGTCAGTTGTTTGTATCTGGTTCTGCGCTTCAACTATATAAAGTTTTTGCTGAATCCTTTGTTATCTTCATCTTATATATACTAAGATCACGCCCATCTGGTCTCTGTTAATGGCTTAAGTGGTCAGTATTTTATATCGGGTAGTAAGGTCATTAATTTCTCCCTTCTTAAAGATGACCAGCCAGGATATTTGAATGCAGGGGACAACGGGGGAAACCAAGATTATGAAAGTGGAGAAGATGCTGATAGAGATACTGATAGAACTGAAAAAGGTGCAGCTTCTGGCAGTAAAGATATCGAAAATCACAAAAATCCTTCATCTACTACGAAGTATGTGGGAACACCTATAAATGAACTTGATCTTTCTGAATGTACTCGGTGCACGCCAAGTTATAGACTCCTGCCAAAGGATGTGAGTGCCACTTTTTCATTTAATATTATTCTACTACACTGCAATTTACTGTGTTTTCTAATAATCATATGGTTGGTCTTTGCCAATGCAGTACCCAGTTGAGATTCCAAGCTACAGAAATACACTTGGCAAAAAGTCACTTAATGACTACCTGGTATCTGTCACCTCGGGAAGTGAAGATTACTCGTTCAGTCATATGCGAAAAAACCAGTATGAAGAAAGCTTGTTTCGGTGTGAGGATGACAGGTATGATCTCGTAGTTTGATAACAATTTCCTTAATCCTCTTGGTATATACTGTATAGTAGATTTTCGAATTCTTTCTCTATATCCATATAGGTTTTTTCTGGTAACTTGAGCGTGCTTAAGTTTATCTTCTATTTGGTTGAGACTTTCGCTAATGTCATTTAGTTTGTTTGGAACCTATCATATGGAGTAACAGTCATCTTTTTGTTGGCTATAGAAGCCCCCTGTTTATCTTTCCTACCGTGTGATCAGGTATGAAATGGACATGTTACTAGGATGTGTAAGTTCAGCCATTAAGCACGTGGAAATTCTTCTGGAAAAGATTAACGACAACACAATCTCACCAGACACTACAATATGTATCGAAAAGTACTTATCAGGTAAGTCGTTAGTTTGGTACAAATCTAGTTTGGCTATACATTTTCTATGCTTCAATTTCTTGTGCTAATAACTTTCTGTGACTGTATCTAATGTTCTAAAAGCTATGAACTTGAGATGCATTGAGCGGTTATACGGTGATAATGGCCTTGATGTCATGGATCTTTTGAAGAAAAATATGCATAGCGCGTTACCGGTGATACTGACACGCTTGAAGCAGAAGCAAGAAGAATGGGCAAGGTGCCACTCTGATTTCCAGAAAGTTTGGGCTGACGTATATGCTAAGAATCACCATAAGTCACTAGATCATCGTAGTTTCTATTTCAAGCAGCAGGACTCTAAGAACTTGAGCACAAAATGTAAGCCTCTTTATCAAATTTTTAGTTATTTAAGTTCATTATGTGAAAATCTCCAACCTTCTTTAGGTTGATGAAACCACTTGTTTTATTTGGCTGCACTTGAAATTTCGTTAAAAAATTTAGAGCTAATCCATTGCCAACTTCTTTCTCCACCTCGTGATTTTAATAACAGATTGCTGATTATGACCAATGCCATTCCTTAAATGCAGGTTTAGTGGCAGAGATAAAAGAAATCAGTGAGAAAAAGCATCAAGAGGATCTGCTTCAAGCTATTGCAGTTAGACCTATGCTCACTTTTTCTCCGGATTTGGAGTTCAATTATTGTGATACACAAATTCACGAAGACCTGTATCTGCTAATCAAATATTACTGTGAAGAAACATGTACTACTGAACAATCAGATAGGGTAATGAAGCTGTGGATAACCTTTTTGGATCCCATGTTTGGCATTCTTCTGAGGTCTCAAGCTAACCTGGCTATGGAAGATCTGTCAAACTTAAAAAACAGCAACCAAGATTTGCATGATCCATGCGTGGCAGTGAAGGACAGCGCTTCTGGGTCAAACCGTAAAGACCCAATATCCCTGAAACTGTTGAACAGAGATAATCCAACAGTGCAAGGAAGCTCTCCTGGGAAAACAGTTCAGCACGATAAACTGCAAGCCGATGCAGCTATGACTAATGAGGTTAGTCCTTGTATATAGTTTTAAAACTCAGGCTGTAAGCCCTTCAGTTGTGATAAAATTAAATGGAAAGTCACCATCCTTAGCTATCAATTTGACGCAATGATGAGCAATCAGTAGAGATCAGTCATGATTTTATTTATTTATAAGACTTTGTGGATATAACCCTAACTTTGGTTCATGGTCTACAGGATATCCAGTCTTCCAAACTGGTGTCACCCAGAAACGAACAGATAATGGAGGATGTGATTAATCATAAGGTTAACGAAGTATCAGTCAGAAAGCGAGAAGAGGGTGAATTATCTCCCATCAACAGTTGTGAGCAAGGCAATTTTAAGGTTAATGGACAGAATGGTTTCAAGCCTTCGCAAAGGGTGATGGACAATGTGAGAAGCAATAAAGACCAACAAAGCTTTGATAAAAAGGGGGCATATTGTACTGAAACAGGATCAAAGAGCAATACTCAGGCTGAAGATGACAAAAATGAAAATTGTCACAAGTTATCAGACG
Source organism: Noccaea bulbosa (assembly GCA_900406535.1). Taxonomy (NCBI): domain Eukaryota; kingdom Viridiplantae; phylum Streptophyta; class Magnoliopsida; order Brassicales; family Brassicaceae; genus Noccaea; species Noccaea bulbosa. The sequence continues at coordinate 27,716 of OVBJ01000565.1, read as the reverse complement.
ATAATGGGGCTGCCGCTGAAATGCCTATTTCAGGAACTAAGTTTGGTTACCATGAAGAGCATAACGGAGTTGTGAACTGTAATGGGCCTCTTAATGTGGCTGGAGAGGAGGGTAATGGAAATGAAGGAGAAGATGGATCATTTGCATTTTCAGACCGCTTTCTGCAAACTGTAAAACCTGTTGCCAAGCATGTGCCATTGCCATTACAAGCTAGTGAAACTGGCACCCAGAATGATTCTCGAGTATTTTACGGGAATGATTCCTATTATGTGTTATTTAGGCTTCATCAAGTAAGGGTTGTTTGAAGCAAGCTTCTTTAGTCTTTAATATGATGATTTACACCTCTGATTCTAATTTCTGTTTTCTTCTGCTGGTTTTTCAGATGTTGTACGAGAGGATACAATCAGCAAAGAAAAACTCAGAAAAGAAGTGGAAGGCTTCAGATAACACAACTCCTGATTCTTATCCCAAGTGAGTAATCTTCGAATTTTTGCGTTGTACTGAAAAACGGTTCCTTGCTGATTTTTGGAAGCATAACACTTTTAGGTTCATGGAAGCACTCTATAATTTACTTGACGGCTCTAGTGACAATACAAAGTTTGAAGATGAATGCCGAGCTATTTTTGGAGCACAGTCATATGTTCTTTTCACATTGGACAAGCTGGTTCAGAAGTTTGTTAAGCATGTAAGCAAAACTTAGTGTCTTGCCTTTTTGAATCTCTGCTTCCATTCTTCTCTTTCCTGATCCTTTGGATGGTTTGGATATGCTTCAGCTCCATGCGGTTGCAGCTGATGAGACGGACACCAAGCTTCTGCAACTATATGCATATGAGAACTACAGAAAACCAGGAAGATTCCTTGATCTAGTGTATCATGAGAATGCACGTGCCCTCCTCCATGAGGCAAACATATACCGGATCAGATATGTAGGTTTATTTTAACAGCCTATCTCTGTCCATTCAAAAATCCATAGTGTACTAATCTTACTTTGGAACTGTTTGCAGTCATCAGCAGAAACTCATCTCTCTATTCAGCTTATGAACAGCGGGAACATTCAGCCTGAAGTACCAGGTGGAGCAATGGAGCCGGGTTTTGCAGACTATCTGCAAAATCAAATTTTGACATTCGGCAATGATGAAGAGAAGGAGAAGCACGGACTATTTCTGAAAAGGTAAATGAAGCATAATAAGAAGAGCAAATGTATAGGTATATATTCTTTACTTGTGCAGTATTGTTTAACCAAACTCTATACAGGAACAAAGAGAAATTTTCCGGTTTAGATGAAACATCTGGGATGCCCGTTGCAATGGAAGGACTGAATATTATTAACGAGATGGAATGTAAAATGACATGCAGTTCTTCAAAGGTACATCAGCATATAATGAAACCCTCTGTGTTGGGACATACTTGCTGATTGAAATGCATATTTGTGGATGAATGAAAACTTAGTTTGCGTTTATGATTCAACTGCTGTAGGTGAAGTATGTAGGAAACACATCAGATCTTTTGTATAGAAGCAAACAGAGGAATCCGAATCCAAAGGGACTGAGGCTTAAAAAAGTCAGCGAGATCTCGAAAGAGAGGAGAATATCACGGTTTAACATAATGCTGAATTGCAGACTTTTGGCCTTGCCTCCTCTATAAACACGTAACTACTCCAATTCTTCCATCTTTCATTTGCTATCTTACATCACCCAAATGCTGTGAGATCTTCCTTGATGTAACGGTTTTGTACTCGTGATACTTAATCTTGTGTTTCTGTTTTCTTTTTTAGGTATTAGTGTTGACTGTTGAGGTTCTTAATGGTAAAGGTTCTTGGCTCTAAGAGATTATGCAAAGTTTTGGTGGTAGAGAAGTTTACTTCTTGTTTTTGACGTGACCTGGACTGGGATCATCATACGGCTCATGACTCACTATGCCACCTTTTTTTTCTTTTCTTGTTTTGTTGTGTTTTGCATTTGGAGCCGCCAGTTTTGGACCTTTTGGTGTATAGTTTTGTTAGAATATAATATGATACCGGAAGTTGCCAACATTGGAGGGTCGTAATTCCTTCATTCAGCAAATATTTCTTTTAATGCCTCTTAGTCTCAATATGAAGATTATAAAACATTCTATGTCCAAATTTTTTTTTTTAAAAATAAAGCTTCGTGCATGTGGGACCATTTTGTCATCAAAACCTCTAGTGGAATCGGAAGCGTGAAGTAAAAGAGACCAAAGACAGAATCTGAGCCAATATAGAGGTTTCGTTAGCCCGTTAGCCATTATACCATCTCTATACGACGACTCTTTATCACCAAATTTTTTTTTTGTGGGGTTGTTTTGTGTCCTCAATGAGACATTCTATCTGTTTTATACACAAACTCCAATATCAGTTTCTTATACAAACTATATATACTAATTATAATTTCAACTTACACCATAGTAGCAAAGTAGCCATCATATATAAAAAATAAAAAAAAATACTTGTCAAGATCATACCAAAAAACGTGGAAAGACACATGCAGCAGCGATCGGGACACTACAGCACNAAGAAAAAAAGAAAGGAAAAAAAAAAAAAAAAAAAAAAAAAGATATGGTGGAGAGAGTCGATCGTTCCCCCACATGAAGGGACAAAACGCAAACCAAGGAAAATTTTGTTAAATTTATTTCAAATTTTAAAATACGGCAAACGTGAGGAGTATCGTTAGGGGATGATTTTGTTGTCGACAATAATTAATGATTTTGTTGGTATATACATTGCATCTACATATTTTAAAATTCAATTCGTCCTTCCAATGTCATTGGCTGTACTGTCATTAACAGTACATAAGATTATACTGATCTTTATGTTAGATTAGTAAATATCAATTCGGGTGCGAATAGAATTCTGTTCAGTGGTCGATTTAAAGAAAACTGTAGTTTAAACTTGGATTACAGACTAAAAGGAAATATCTAAATCTTGTGCGTGTGCTTTATTAGGTAATCTAATTGATGTACGTTTCTTTATTTATTTGTTGTGGAGGCCGTACTTAATTTGAGTATTGATAAAATTGGTAACATGGTCGGTGGTAAATACAAAGACTAGCGTTAATCCAAACACTAAACAATAAATATTTTAAGTTAAAGAAAGTTCACGATGGATTAAAATCTAATATTTATCCATCGATTTCAGTCATCTAGTTGATCAAATTCCATATGTTTATCACTTTATCCTACGAAAAAATGGTTACGGCCAAACCGATCAAATCCTGTAAGATTTAAAACACGCAAGTTAACCACAGAATACAAAACTTTAAGCCAACGCAAATGCTAAAGTTTTGTTGGTCGTCTGAAGATCCTCTGCTCGGAGTTGTAAAAACACATTCTATGGACCGTCGGGAAAAACCACCAAACTGGGTGCCGGAGACAACGGATCTATAAAAGACTATTCATGAAGAAATATGCCCCAGATGAAGGGAACAAGAGTTGCCCATTTCCAGCCTTGCATTTACTCTTTTCTTGCTTACTCTTTACACATATCTACACATGCATAATCGTGTATCCACTTGTTTGTCTATTAAAGAAAAATAATAAAATTTGAGGGTCAAATATAACAGTAAATTAATCTCCCCCAAATTTTGAAAGCACAAGCTAATGACTTTAAGGAAAAATCAAAAATGCAAAAACAAACTCTTTTTTTTTTGGCAAGACTAAATCCGATCTACAAAATCTAAAGAAAAAAACTATTACTTCTGAAACTTCGGAGAGTAGGTTTTTTTCTTCCATTTTCCCTTGATTTAGTAGTCAGAGAACTCAGAACTCAGAAGTACCACCACAACTTTGTGCAGAATTAAAATAATTATAATTAATATATATGAAATTCGAAAAGCTTTAAGGAAAGGCCCACGTGGACCGAGAATAAAGGACATCTATAAATTGACGGCGTCAAGTCAACGTGCAATTAAAAACACCGTCAAAGGTAAAATGTTAACGGAGATAGATATTACACGGATCCCAGAAAAGTAAAACTTTCACTAATCTAATCCGGGACTCCTCATCTTCTGCGGTCGAATCGGCGATTCCTCCGGCGACGATGTCAACACATCCTCATCTTCATCGTCTCCTGGAGATGAGAGTGCCGAAGAAAACATCTCCACCGGAGATAGCGGCGGAGAAGAGTCCGACGACTCAGTAAACGGCGGCGGCGACAGAGGAAGCGAGGCGTCGACGGAATTGGAATCTTCTGGAAGCTTTCGTTTGTTTCCGTTGGGAAGTTTAACGTCTCTGGTCAAGTAGCTCCTGAGGCGTTTCACGTCGGCGAGTTTCACCGGTTTCAGTAAGAAATCCTCCGCACCTTCCTCAAGGCATCTGCCGAATTTATCATTCATCAAACCAACAGTTTCTCAAAAATCCCAAATCGAAAGCTAACGAAAATTGCGAATTTCAACAAAAAAACTCACCGGTCGATTCTGGTCATTACGTTCTCCGACGACATGATTACAACCGGAACTTCTCGGAAATTGGACGATTCCTGTTTCAGACAACCGGAAAATTCCACATTGTTCAGAAAAACCCCAGGATTCATAATCTGGAAAACGGCGGGAAAGTTCAGACCTTAATCTTCTTCAGGAGCTCGTAGCCGGTCATTCCAGGCATACAATAATCGGTGATGATCAGATCAACTTTCAATCTCTGAAATTCGATATAATCGGATAAACAAAAAAAAACTAAATCAAAATCAAAATCTCGATCCACGATCCCTAATATGTGGCACAGTCGCAAGAACAAACTTTTCGATCAGATTCTATGACTTACATCTAATTCCACTGAAGCTTTCTCGCTGTCTAGCCCGAGAAATTCCAGAGCACGCCATCCGCTATCTACCGCCGTAACTGAAACAAAACCGCCGGCGATTTCTCTGTTTTAGAAAATAATCCGGCGAGAAAAAATGAAGACGTAAAAATGCGTTTTACTAGGAAGACGAACCTTTGCAGGAGGTAATACGAAGCAATCTCTCGATGACAATCCGATCGACGAGACTGTCATCGACGGCCAGGACATGAACTTCATCTAAATCCAACGGCGCAGATTCGATTCCTCCCATTCCGACGCTCATCATATCCGACCTCCGTAGACAAGAAACGCCACCGTCTCTGGCCATTAGACGAGCAGTAACTGAGAGGAGAGCTGGAGAGGATTAAAATAGCAGTGAGAGAGAGAGAGAGAGAGAGAGATGAAGAAGAAGAGCTCACACCTGTTTTCTTTTCTTCTTCTCTTCCTTTGACAGTTTTTTATATTTCTGATTTTTTTTTCTTCTTTCGCTTTCCCTCTCAATCTTTTTTCAGTGTCTTTATTTATTTTATTTTTATAATCTCCAGCGAGGAAAATCCAACGAAATCTTTGGTTCTTATTTATGTGAAAAAACATATTTTTTGTTTTCTTTTGTGCCGTGCTTTTAGGGTTGAAAATTGAACTTTTCTGATAAAAATTAGTATTAATAAATTGAGATTTCTCAAAATTCGGTGGGGACCTATTCGAATATCACAGAAAAAAATATTCCTAAATCGAATAAATAATAGAGGAGTAATCCGTACAAGGGATCGATTGTGAGATATTTGGTCAAAATGTCGTCGTTACTGTGAGTTAAAAACTGAAGATGGAATAAATTTGTTAAGAAAAAAAACTGTAGATGGAGAAAGCTGATGCTGATTTGCTTGCTCACCATTACACTTCACAGTAACGGTTAAAACTAAACCGGTTCAAGTGGTTGTGTGTTTAATCCGTCTCGGTTCAGTTTAGTCTAACTAGAAACTTCTTTGTTCAACGTATATATTAAGCATCATTACTACGACTTCTTTTTGTTTTGATAAAAGTTCATCATTACTAAAACTTAAGAGTTTATTAATGAATCAGTGTTAATTTGTTGTCCGTGTTTCAATGTAAAACATTAGGTTAAGAAATCTAAAACTCAACGAAGATCATTCTAATTCCATGTATTATGTTCTTACCTAATTACCCTATTGTGTTGTTGATAAATGCTGATAACTAACCCGAAACCTTATTGTTCCATGTAATTGGTCAGTATCACGATAGTATCTAAATGCAATAGAATCTATATTGTAAATTAAAGTTAGTTTGAGATACACAATGAATTTGCGAACCAGTGGATTAGTGGATACATAAACCATAACAGCCACAATGCAAACATTAGGGCAAAATTGAAGTCCACATTTTTTTGAACAAAGAAAAATAAAACGGATTAAGTTTTTTTTTCCCGGTATCTGAATAAGGTTGACGAGAAAATTGATATACGCCTAACTATAGTATATCCTCCATATCTGACTCTAAAAAAAATATGTTATCCAAACGTTTACATTCAACTGCAATACTGTAATAAACTAATCCAATTCTCCCAAGAAAAAAAAAAAGCAAAGAAAAAGTTATATCATTTTTCCATTTTAAAAAAAGAAAAGAAGAGGAAGGTGGACAAATAATAATGCATTGACGTCCACATTAAAATTAGGATCTGCGGGACCCATGGAAATCTAAAAACGGGACCCATTAATATTTGTTCGAACATTTCTTTTTTAAGGCATTGGACTTTTCCTCTTTTTTTTCCAAACATAATTTGCTGTTTCACTCTTTAGACACCACAGCGTATCAAATCTTGGAGATTGCTTTTGCTTTGTCTTTCCCACCCAAAATATTATAAAATCTACTGATTTTTTTCTTTTTCTTACGAAAACTAATAAAATTCTAACTAATTTTTTGTCAACTTAACACTTAACTTATTATAGTATTTAAATCAAAGAGATTTTTTTTTTTTCTTGTTGATAACAAATTTATTTTTAGTAAAAATTATAGAGAAATTAGGTGTCATAGCCATAATATCTGACAAAATTAAGAAACTAACCAAACAAAAATTTGAGTATGATATTCAATGTATTTTCTACAATATTTGCCACTTTACCTCTTCCTCCCTCATGATAATTTTCTCATTCATTCATTTGATTTAAATTTTCAGTTTCAGATCACCATAAAATTATTGACTTTTGAAGCTCCGTCGGTGTTCCTGAGATGAAATATCCATGGTGTTCATTTGGTAGCTCCATATATAGTAGTCATCTTCATCAACTTTTTCGTTAATCCATCCATGATGCTCATATTAATGATGATAATTGATACCTTCTCATGATTATATGTAATGTAAGTGAAATTTCTTACGAAGTTGTATTTTTTTTACCAATTGATATGTTAATTGTTTCGGGATTGTTCTATTGGAAACGTTAATTTCTCTAGTTCTATCGTGCATTCGATCGGTGATGATCATCATCTCCATTATTAAAAATATGATTTTACTTTATTCTTCGTATACATGTAGGTCTATAGTATAGTATTTCTTTTAGGGGTTTTTTTTGTCCAGAAAATATGTCTTTGGTTACTCAATTAATTTCATTTTCCTTATGGCTATAAGTTTAATAAAGTGTCTCAATATGGTTAGTGAGCAAATTCTCCCAAAATTATATGACGGGAACTTAGAAAATTTCGGTAGCTAAAAGCTTTTCTATCTATTAAAACTTAAAAGTAGGTTTCTATGTCTGTTTAAGAAATACGTGAAGAAGTGTAAATTCTGATTATTTGGGTCTTAATTAGTAATGTTTCGCCAACAGTATTTAAAAATTCTTCATTTGTTAAAAATAGAGAAAAAGAGTCGTCGCCAAAAAAAAAAAAAAAAAAAAAAAAAAAAAAAAAGGAGAAAAAGAAGAAAAAAATCCCAATATTATGACATTCTCCTAGTTAAAGTTAATGTTCAGAGGATTATGTTTCAAGGTTGTTTAGAAGTTAAGAGTGAATCGATCATCGTTGTAGTGTAGATGATCAGAATTTTATTATTGATCCTCATTGTATAATTTTATCTTATCTACGTGTAAATCTTTTTATGTAGATGATCAGAAATATCTAACAACTAGTAAGAAAAATTCTTAATGAAGCGTGAACCAGAATTCACAATGGTGGATATGTCCCTTTTTCAACAACAAGTAAGCGAAATTTTAGATTGATGTATGAATTGATTTTTCAAACGATATGCGCCAATGAATGATGGATCAAATCTTCATGATGTCAACTAGGAATCGGAGCAAAAAAAATCCAGAATAGTAGTAATCAACGTGTCGCACATAAAATCAAAGTATATATTTTTTTCCAGGAACTTTGAACATCAATGAAAAAATGAAAGACACTGACATTTTCCCTTTAATAAATTTTGTTGAGGTTTGGAGCATCTTTTTTATTCTAATTATTACTATAAGTATTTTCTCAGTCTTTTAAAAACTTAGCCGTCGCGCGTATACTAAAAGTAAAAGCATGCATGCTTAAAATATACAATAAGATATATTTAACAGAATAACAAATTGTTGACCTGATTATATTCAAATGCAAATAATGTTTTATTCGAATTCCAGATCCTAAGTTAATTACATTTATGTTGATGATTTTGTTTTTTTAGCTCATAGAGACCCAGTTTTAGACCATACATGGAAATGGAGAGGAATTCCAAATACCAGAGAGAAAACTCAAAATTAGTGGAATTAATAGTGCATGTTATATATTATTTTAGGTGTCATTTCATTTTAGCTGTGAGATCGATTACTCTTCTAGCTAGTCATCTAGGTTGATCGGTTGATCTTGTAGGTTGGATCGAGTATTATTTTAGATTTCCCTTATAAACTGGTTTTATGGAACAGGGAACAGGGCCGGAAACATATTAACAAGTTCTGTGGGCCGAGTTCTAATACTTTTTCTTCCAAATCGTGCCCTCCTATTTATTCTTAATCATCAAACGTGTCCACATCAATCTGAGACGAAAGCCTTCCTCATTGTTCTTATTCTAATAAAACTTTGACACCAATTTCATTTGTGAAGTTTATTCTCTATATATGTTATGTTTATTCTCACAATCACTCATGGAAGGCACACGTTTTATTTTTGTATTTTTGAAGTTCATGGGCCTTAGACCATTTTGTATGTCTCCCCAACTGTTGTACTTTTGAATTAGCCCACTGAGGTTGGAAAATCGGAGTAATAAAACGTTTATGTATGCCCGATAGTGTCTTTGTCCGACCCCATACTAGCGTTTACTAGGAGTCTAGGATTGATAACCAAAACTAGAGCCTAATTTCCATCAATAAAAATACTTGAAGCAATGTTATGTATCAACAGTGTCCTGTTAATCGTTTTTTATACACCCGCACAGCCACAAATCGCGGACCATGCATCTAATACATTGCGTCTTTTTTCGGGTTAGTTAGTAGAGCAATCAAAGGAATTGGTCCCTAGCCACCGAAGCCCACAAACCGCATGAGCTACGGCACGATGAAAATGAATAATCCGACGGTCATTCAATATTTCAATCACAACCCCAATCTAGCGTTTATGGGACCAACTCAGATCGATCCACGGACCTAAGCCTTTTGTTTTTGGTTTTTTTACGTGTTATGTCCCTATCTATAAAAAAATAAAGTTTTCGTAAACCTAATTAGAAAATCAAGGGTTTGGTAGTTAATCAAACCACATAGCTTGGCGATCTGCATCGTGTAATAAGTAATAACAATGACTTACGTACATAATCAGGTATTTTCAGTAATGCCGTCCTCTATAAGCATTGTAATCATTTCTCAGGGAGATAATATTATATTATATTTAGTTGTTATGTTAGCATGCTTTGGTACAGTTTAAAGAAGGGTACCAACCATTTCTTTTAATTTAGCCATATTAATAATTTGAACTTCAAAATTTATGACACCATGTAGATCTATAATCATTGTTTATTTTCCCATTTATTGATCCATTAGCTATATGCTATAGTTTTAAATTTTGGTCTTCGCATTCTTGGTAGGTCTTCTTTTTCTTTATTCATAAAATATATCGAATAAGATATTATTAAGGTTCAAGTGCTCTTGGAGTCGTCTAGAAGAGAAGCAAAGATTTGATTAATTGGAGAAGGCAAACTGCGGGGACCACCTTTGGATAGTCTGATCATCTTCAATCTATTAAAAAAAAATGCTAAAACTAGTTCAACTTAAATTTATCATTTTTTTCTTATAATATATACATGCGTGTGCTAGTTTTCGTTTCTTGTTACTTAAAATTAGGGACTATATAAAATAACTTATTTTCAAACAACAAGTGTATATTAAATCGTATGTGCCAGATGAACCGATTTAATTATAGAGAAATGTCTCAAAACATCACATTTATTGTTTTTTTTTTTCTAAAAAGTACAACATTTTGTATCTAAGAAAAAATTATTTATACAACTGATCCGAGAAACTCAATAATTTCTAACTATTTTGTGGTAGTTTTGAAAAAAATAAAACAAAAATTTAGTAATTTTTTTATAAATGTATTAACTTAAGAATTAATTAACAAATGAACTCGGTCGAATTTGTTAAACTATTTTGTGAGCCTATGTGGCTATGTATTCATTTTAAGAAGACTGGATCAACTATCAGCATTAAATTTATTATTCATATGGTATTTGCTTTGATTAGACCTCCTAAGAGTCAAGACTTACTGATCCTGGTCATAAACATTGGCAACAATTACAGTATAGTCGAGATCGACAGGGAAACTTCACAGTTATGGTTAGACAGGATGTTAGTACTCTTTAGATGCTTTAACGTAATTTTTGGTTAGACAGGATGTTAGTACAGTTAAACCTTTTATTTGGTCAACACTACAAGTCAGAACGAAACCTTAAACCTGACAGAATATAGAAGTTTTACGGACTCGGTACTGTACCATATAGACTAACTAACTTTTCAGAAACGGATTTTGATTAATGTTAAGTTGTTCGATGGCAATATAACAATAAGGTGGACGATATATATATATATATATGTTTAATTTATTATATCATTCTTTTTTATAGAAACCAACCCACCCCACCTAGTAGCCACCACAACGAAAACTTTCGACAAAAATAACATAATGGGCTAAAAATTATTCCACATGTTATTGGATAAATATAAGATGATTGTTGACAGCATACTTATTTGGAATTCTCCTTTCCATCGATTGAAATGATATTCATTATTTAATAATATTAAAATAAATTAAAGGACCTGAGAGAGAGCTTTTGATTGCATGAGAGGTGGCAAAAAAGTCCACCAATCAGAGATCTAAGGTTGTATGATGAGTGAACATAACTATAAGTCTATAACACCTAATAAGGATTAATTATATTTTTCTTTTTCAATTAATTGTCTTGATCTATCTTTTAAGTTACATAGCAGTGGGGTCTTAGTGGAAACAAACAACTGTCCAAACCAAATGCCATTTCATTAAAATTATTTTTATTGAAAATAAGTTTATCTAATGACTTGATTCACCTGAAATAGAATAATCAACACCCTTTTTTAAAACATTAATTTTCTTTCTGTATAATATAATGTCTTCTCATGCTTTATGAAGATTTGCCCAAGATCTTGTTTTGAAGATTAGACTTATGCATATATTTTTTTATTTGTTGTATAGTATAGATGCTTGCATCATTGCCCACTTCTTGTATTCCTTCATTTGGCAACTAACTATTCCCCCTATTTAATCTGTAATTTAACTAGCATTCATTAAACATGGTCAAGATAGGCTTTGTGTTTCTTTTCTCACAGTAATTAACAAATAAGATTTGGTTTAGGTGGAAGATATCGAGATAAATTACAAAGAAGCTTCAATTCATGCTCCGTGATCAGATCTCTATGAAAGCAACTTTAGTTGATGGGAAAATTTTAAAATATATATTGAACATCAAATAAATAAACATGATCACTCAAATAATATCAACACATATATAGACTGATTATTATGTTTCAACTTTCAGTAGAGGACACAAGACGACGATCCAATTTGTTGATATGTTCTTGAGTGAAACTTTTATAACAAAGACTGTCATTTACTCGCTTAAAACTTATGATGGATAAGCGTTTTTTGAGTAACGTGAAATTTAAACTTATTCTTGTCTCTAGGGATCCTTTAATTTGCGTTTTGATTATAGTTTGTGGGCTAAATTGATTAGCTATATTTTTTTCCTATCTTTCTTTGACTTTTGATTTTATTTCTAATATGATACTATCATCTTAATCGTCTCTTTAAGCTTAGAATATAACTTTTGTATTAAATTGTCACAAGTGGTGTGATCGCTGCATGCCTTTCCATATATGTTTTTTTATTCATCATATCTCAACTTAATCTAAATAACTATTTAATTCACGCACCAAACAGAAGTATTTTTACACATTATTTAAAAGCAAATTATCAATTTAAAGCAAATATGCATTATGCATTATGAATAAGACAAAGATAAAACAAGTTGACAAGTTAAGTTTTTATTATTCAAATTAAACCACAGACTTTTTCTGTCCAAAAATGTACTGTCGTTCCTATATGTATTAGGCGCGTGGTATCCACATATTTGTATAAAACTATTCCGTGTTTAATGTAATATATATTCCGTGGTACCTATCAAAGGTTTATTTTACATAGATCATTTCTCGTCACACCTTATATTCAAACAAATAATTTTATTATAAACCCTAAAAATAAGTCGATGCTGTTCATGCATGACTAATATAAAAATATAAAACTCCTTAGACATACAATATATTATATTACAGATGCAATGCATCATTAATTACAAATTATTAAACTAAACATCCTCCGTCTCTCTCTCTCTCTCTCTCTCTCTTTGCTATATAAAGAGAAGTGCATTAACACATCTCTTAAACCTAATTAAACCCATCAAACACACATACATATAACGCACATATGCCTATATCTCCGACAATGTCTCGTACAGGCGAAAGCTCCTCAGGATCATCCTCCGACAAGACCATAAAACTGTTCGGCTTCGAACTCATCAGCGGTAACCGTTCGCCGGAAGTCATGACGGCGGATAGTGTGAGCTCTTCTACGAACAACACGACGTCGCTTGTACTCAAAAGACTCGAGTGCCAATATTGTGGCAAAGAGTTCGCAAATTCTCAAGCATTGGGAGGTCACCAAAATGCTCACAAGAAAGAGAGGCTAAAGAAGAAGAGGCTTCAGCTTCAAGCTCGAAGAGCCAGCATCGGCTATTATCTCACCAGCCACCAACAACCAATAACGACGTCATTTCAAAGACAATACAAAACGCCGTCGTATTGCGCGTTTTCTTCCATGCATGTGAATAATAATCAGATGGGTGTGTTCAACGAGGATTGGTCGTCGATGTCGTCGCAGATTAGCTTCGCTAATAAGGACATCTGTCAAGATCTTAATGAACAAAGTGGTGAGATGGGTAAGCTGTACGGTGTACAACAGAACATGATTCAGTTCCAGAGAGATCTGTCTTCTCGTTCTGGTTCGAAGACGACGAAGAGAAGCATTAATTCGCTGGATCTTCATCTGGGGTTTGCCGGAGATACGGCGTAACAAAGAGAGAGAGAGAGAGAGAGATGATTAAGATTATATATTAGTGGCGTATTTTGTTGGGAAAAAGAACGAAAAAACACGAGACATATAGTATTCTTGATGCAATTTGAGTTTTATTTATTAGGTTTACGTACGTTTTTCTTTTTAAAAATATTCATTCCAAGTGCTGTTGTAGAATCATTAAAAAAAAAAAAAAAAAAAACTCAAATAGACTACTACTCATAGTCTCATATAGAAAATTCTTTATCATCGTCATCCGAAGGTATAAACAAAACAATAAAGTAGATTGGATCAAGTACTGATATATTATAGAATAATCATAAACCATATATAGTATTAAAAAATATAGCATTTGCATGTTGTCTAATTTGCTAACCGAATACTAATTAATGTTTATTAATTTTCATCACTAAATATTGTGTGCTGTGTTATAAATGGTGCATTGCTTAATTGATGGAGAAAGAAAACAAGTTGAAACACTATCACTTTCTTGTTGCTTAGTCTCGTACGTATATATATTTTTTTGGTTAAAAGGTGCGTACGTACTCCTTTTACTGGTGCATTTCTGCGTTAATTCAGTACAACGTATATACATATAACTTTTTTAAATAACATTTGAGTATATTCGTACTTCATACAGTACATATATAATTATAGCAATTCGCAAGAAGTGCATACATGTGCTTAGTGCTTAATTACACGCTTTATAATCTGATTTATAGTCAATTTTTTTTTAAAAATAAAATAATTATAGTCAAATTTCATGTCAAAAGTTATAAGATGATCTAGCTGGTGTAATATTTAAGCAGCATATTCTGTTTATCAGTAGATGATAAGGATATTCAAGCCTTAATTTGTCAAAAACATTTCTATGATATTCAAGTTCATGAACTTTAACAAAATCTATATATAGTTCATTTTAAGATATACATAATGTTCTTTAAAAAAAAAAATATACGTAATGTCATTATGATATCCATTTAAAATAAATAACTACCAAGTATATATATATATATATTAAAAACAGTCTTATACACAAATTTGTAGTAGATGTACAAATGTTCTATAACATTCGTTGTATGGATTTTACGTTGGACGCTAGTTTCTTTAGTATTTTTTTAAATACCTTTCATTAGTTATAAACAAACTTGTTGTCAGAAAAAATATTGTAAACAAACTTACGGATCTTCAATATTTAGTCAGCGAAATTTCCATGAAATACACCATTATATATATATATATATATATATAACATATTGATTATATCTGTTATCTGCGAACTCCAAACTAATTAATCGATGCTATAAGGATTTATACATATATATAGCAAAAAGTGATTTATACATATATATATATATATATATATATAGCAAAAAGTACAACTAAAAACAAGTTTTTGATGTCTTGATTTAAGCTTTTTGAGAATATATCAGAGAGAGGGGGAGAAAAAATATGTGAATGCTGAGAATATATATACTCGTACAAAGAACATAATTTTAGTGGTGACATTTATTGAGTTAGATTTTATTCTTTGAAATAGATTTGGTGCAAGATTGATTTGAAACTGAGCTCGAATTTCCCCATTAAGTAGTTAAAAAATATGTGCCAATAACTTAATAAATATCTACTCACTCCGTTTAATGTTTAAACATTATTGTACCTGTAATTATTTAGATGTTAAACATTCATTAAGGAACGGAGAAAGTATAATATATATTAAATGGAGTCGGCAGGTTATATAGTATATTTAATTTAATCAATAGCGTGATTGGAATGATAAGCTTAAGATCCAACGTCCAATGTTGGAGGCCCCTTCATTTGTGTAACACATGTCACCTCCGACACCAACGGAACTCCATATATATTGCTTATGTGTGTATTATTAGATGCTTATCCCATTTCATTAATACTTTTATACGTTATGCTATTCTTTTCAAGCGGTTTTCCTTTATTGTCCATTTCGTATGTTTTCTGATTTTGGTCATACGTTTTTGTTAACTTCGGAACACTGCTACTGCCTCGTATATGAGTAAACTATACACGAGCTTTCGAGTTTCGACCAAGTTTGGGTTTACGTTAGAACAGTTATTAATAGTTATATTTTGATTTTCTTTATATTTTCAGTTTTAACTGTTTTTTTTTTCCACCAATCCAAACCTCAATTACCACCAACCATGATAAAATCGCAATAGAAAACCTTCAAACCCTATTATAAATTAACTAACATAGCAAGAACTCAAAAAAAACTACTATTCAGAAAAGAAAATAAAAGAGGAAGCGGAAGCGGAAAAGATAAATAAAGTATTATTCAGAAAAAAAAAAAAAAAACTCACAAACTAGACCACCATAAATTAAAGAGAAATTAGGCTGTATAACAATAAAAAACTTATAATTAATAAAATACCTATAACAAACTAATGGTTATAATATTTTGGATGTAATATGTGTTATTGTCAAAATTACCCTCAAATTAAAAAAAACAATTTTTTTTCTCTTTTTCAAGTTTTTTTTTTTTCTTTCTCTCTCACAAAGAATCTTCAATTCTCTTCTTCCATAACCAAAGACACTTCTTCCCTTTGGTCGAATCTCATTAATTGGCTTTGGTTTCACTCACCTCCTTATTTTAATTGTTGTATTGAGGTTATTTTATGTCTTGAATCAAATTGGGTTTCCAATGTTTGTTAATCAAATTAGGTTTTAAAAATAGACCATGTATGTTCTTTCCTTTATGGCTATTTCTCGTTTCTATTTTTCGATTAATTTCTTAGTTTTATTTTAAGATTTTGGATTCACTTGCCTCCAATATTCTTTCGCTGCTGCTACCATTTCATCCCGATATATTTACCACAGCGTAAACTCAGGTGTGGTTATGGCGGTTTCAAAATATATACCGTAAAATATAATGGGATAAAATAGTCATGAAAAAATACACATAGTTACTCTATTAATTAGTCATGACATATGGTTATAAGCTTAATTCTAAACTCCAATATAACTATCACGCAAATTTACCCTAAATTAAATTATACCGTATGGGTTAATTTTGTTCGTCTCAAAATGCTTTTACTATTTCCGTTGACAATTAGGGTATGTTTTTTTTGTTCCCTGTATAATAGAGGTTATTTGTTTAGGAACTTTTATGTATAGATATGTAGATACTAGATAGTATATGTTATTTGTAAATGATGGGTATCGATGCAAATGAATTTAACCCCTTAAGCTATCTCTATTCGCGCTGCCCTCAAAAGTTATTTTGAAAGTCATATTTGCCACATAATAAGTTTTTATTTGTTTTTATCATCATACATGCAACATGTTATCATGGCTTTTGGAATGTAATCATATGGAGAAAATAGCTAATTATCTATTGCAAATGCAAAATTTGAAATAAGAGATAATTAAGTTATCTAATGATGGTTTACAAAAAAAAAAAAGTTATCTAATGATATGGGAGACAAATTAAGATATATCCAAACCAGGTAAGATAAGCTTGTCGATCCAAACTGACTAAACATTTTTGTTCCACAAAACTTTGCCATCTGTACCATCCATCCTTCTTTCAATTATGGGTTATAATGCATCCATTATGATTTTTCCTTATTATTAAATTATTGCTTTCTTAAAGCAAGTTTATTTTAAAGAATCTATTGATAGGTCATTGCTAAGCATTACATTTGACCGTCAATAAAACTAGAATACAACGCAGTACTTGTATTGTTATAATTTTATTATTGTTTCAGGTGTAATTGTTTGAAAGACGCCTCCTACTTGAGTGTACTTATATAGTACTTAGCTTATAAAAAGGACAATACGTCAGAAGAGAACAAGAAATTATCAGTAACTTTTTTTGTTGGGCACCTATCGGTTACTTTATAAGTTTGAATGATTCTCGATCTAAAATTTGAGACACTAGCGTTAGGTGTAGGTTTTTTAAATAAAACAGTTGATATAGAAAAAATAATTTGGTAGAGCACCGATCAGATATATCTTCGAAGAAGCTGTGATGGTTGAAGACGTGTACTAAGTGACAAGTTAAAATTAATTTATCTTAATTTAAAACGTATTTGGCTATTTGCGTGTATCATTATTCGAGAAATAGTAAATATTCGATTCACGTCGTGTGCAGGCATCAATCTCATACAACTATTATTACCTTTTTTTCTTTTTCATATAGAAATAATATATCACCTTAGTTTAGTGGCCGATCAATCTGCAAGAAAGCTAATTTAGTATGCATTTTTTTTTGGTTGAACCTTAATATGCAAATTGTTTCAAAGCATAGTTTTAGAGTTTTAGGTAGATCTTCGATATTAGGTGTGGTAAATAATAGATGGTAAGAANTGAAGGGAAAAAAAAAAAAAAAAAAAGATAGAAGAAGTGGCTTGCAGGGAGGAAGAAGCAGCTCGTACACAAGCTAGGAAGCAGGCAGACAAAGCTCGTAGCCATGAAATTATTAAAAATTAAACTATCTAAATGCTTTCCAGTTTTTGGGCTCATATAGTTTCAATTGGTTTAAAATCCATCCGAATTTTCTTTTTCTTTTTTTGTTGTGAAAAGGCCTCCATCAAAATTTTAATCTGAGCCCATTATCATATATTCCATCAGCTCATATTTTTTTGGAAAACAAACTACTAGAAAAAAAAAAAGTCCTCAAAGTATTTCTCAACCCATTTTAGACTGCCACATAATTTACATTTTCATAAATACATCTTCAAATTATAGATTCCAAATTTTCCGCGTGATAAAACCTTAATGAAACAGTTGTTAACTCCGTTATAGTATAAACTGTTAAGCTTTTTCTTTAAAAATTAGTGACATGGATTTATTTTAATGATTAGACTTAATTTCTATTTATCTTATTTCCAAAAAGTTATACCACTTTGATAACCGGTCGGATCTCGGTTTACAAGTAGATACACACTCTGATTGAGTCGTAGAGGGTTTTAGGGTTTTAGGGTCACGGTTGACTTAGGGCGCGCTTCTCTGTTTTGGTACTGCTTTTTCACCTCTCAGCTCGTTTTCCGTCACCATCCTCAATCCTCAGGTTCGTTCTCCGCCACATGCATAACTCTTGATTACACCGACGAACTAATTATTTTTACTGCTAGGAATCGAAGCTCTTTGTGTTTTCCCTCCGTTTCTTCTAAAATCTGAGACTTTGCTTCGTTGGTTTTCCTAGAAAGCTTGAATCTTTCTTCGGATTGCAAGATTCAATTAGATTGCAAAGATTATTAATTTTCAAACTGGGTCATGAATTTGACTCTTAATATCCTTATATCAGAAGCTCAGACTTGTGTTTAATTGAAATTTGCTTTGAGCTTTTAAGGTTAGGAAGCAAAAAACTGTCTGAGAAGTGAGAATGAGGAAGAAGGTAGACGAACGTATTAGAACTCTGATTGAGAATGGGGTTAAACTCAGACACCGTTCAATGTTTGTCATCGTCGGTGACAAGTCTCGTGACCAGGTAATTTTGTTGTTGTTGTTCTACTTCGCATTTTCCTTGGGAGCTTTTGTTTCGGGGTTCCTGAGATGAAGCTTGAGATGAAGCTTAGTACGTTTCTTTTGTTATGTAATAGATAGTGAATCTTCATCACATTTTGTCAAAATCGGCGGTGAAGTCTAACACAAGTGTGCTATGGTGCTACAAGAACAGACTCGACATTAGCAGGTTCGATATATCATCCTTGTGTTTCAGAAAATAAAATCCTTTGAAAACGTTGTTATTAGAAACTTAGTTAATGGTTTAAGTAACACATGATTATGTGTGAGTTTAGTCTTTCCATTTTGAGATTGATGTATCCTTACTCTTTGAAACTACGTGGGACATAATTGTGGAATTCCTTTTTGTCAACAAGAGTAACGGATCCAAGTTGGACATTGCCAATTACTTGGTTTTGAATTCTAAAGAGTGTGATTTGTTTTGTGTGCAGTCACAATAAAAAACGTTCAAAGCAGTTGAAGAAGATGAAGGAGAGAGGACAGTTAGATCCTGAAAAACTTGACGCTTTCTCTCTTTTTCTTGATGTTGGGGAAGTAACGCATTGCATGTACAAAGATTCTGAAAGAATTCTGGGGAATACGTATGGCATGTGCATCCTACAGGTAGACCTGGTTTATGATATAAGTAGTATCGTTTCTGCAACTTACTAATACTAATATGTTTAAATTTATTTTTGGTATATTCAGGATTTTGAAGCTCTAACCCCGAATCTACTAGCACGAACAATAGAGACGGTGGAAGGGGGTGGGCTAGTTGTATTATTATTGCAATCTCTTGCTTCACTTACTAGTCTATGCACCATGGTCATGGTATGAACTCTGATTTTGGCAGTTATGTGTGGTTTGGTAAACTATTTATTTGTAGTTACATGACCGTTTCTGCTCATATCAGGATGTGCATGATAGATTTCGAACTGAGTCACACTCTGAAGCTTCCGGTCGTTTCAATGAACGTTTTCTATTATCACTAGCTTCTTGCAAAGCATGCGTTGTCATGGATGATGAGTTGAATGTATTGCCGCTTTCGTCCCATATCAGATCTATCACTCAAGTTCCATCAAAGGAGGTAAATTTATAGCAGATTTAATGGTTGTTGAGAAAAAACTATCTTCCATCATGCCAGTTAGCATCTTTAATGTTGTACTTTCATGTGTTTTTAATTAAAGGATTCGGAGGGTCTTTCTGAGGCAGAACAAGACCTAAAGAGTTTGAAAGACGCACTAAACGATGATTTTCCTGTTGGTCCTTTGATTAATAAGTGTTGTACATTGGATCAGGTATGTAGTTAAGTCGCCTGTGTACATCGGATGAAAATGTTGCACATTGAATGGGGATTGAATATCTGCTTTGTCTGTTTTAGGGTAAAGCTGTTGTCACATTTTTTGATGCAATATTGGATAAGACTCTCCGAAGCATAGTTGCTCTGATTGCTAGTCGAGGGCGTGGAAAATCTGCTGCACTTGGTCTAGCTGTTGCGGGGGCTGTTGCTGCCGGGTAGGGCTTGAGTTAATGTGTTCTTTAATTCATGACTGTTCCAATACTATTTGTTAACTTATTGGTACTTGATCTTATTTGTTGTTAGGTACTCTAATATTTACGTTACAGCACCGAGCCCAGATAACTTGAAGACATTCTTTGAGTTTGTTTGCAAAGGTTTTGATGCTCTTGAATATAAGGTAATATGAATTCTGCATCACATATCTAAGGCATTTTGTTTAAATTTTTTTCATGTTCTGCGTCTTCCATTCTTTTGCTTTGTTTGTTGTAAATAGTCATAAATCTGAATTAGTTCTGCACCATCTCGAGGCAAGAATAAAGAGTTGCTTGCATGTTAATTGAGATATCCATTATATTTCCTAAACACCATCTTGGACTATATGTTTTTGAAGGAACATATTGAATACGATGTTGTGAGAAGTGTGAATCCTGACTTCAAGAAAGCAATCGTACGGATAAATATCTTCAAGCAGCACAGGCAAACAATCCAGGTTTGTTCATTCCTGGGATTATAATAAGCCGTGGTTTATGCCAATTACTCAGTAAGTTGCTTCATTTTCTTGTTCTTTCATGTAGTATATACAACCGCATGAACACGAGAAGCTCTCACAAGTGGAGCTGTTGGTTATTGATGAAGCAGCAGCTATTCCTTTGCCAGTTGTGAAGTCTTTACTTGGCCCTTACCTAGTTTTCTTATCATCCACTGTCAGTGGGTATGTGAAACAGGATTTTATGCTTACACTCCCATAATATCAAAAGTTTGTATGCATGTCTTGGTTATAATTTGGGAATTTGGGTTAGTCAGGTTACTGATTGTCTGATTTTTGTTTGTTTTATCTTTCTTTATTAAAGCTATGAAGGTACTGGTAGATCTTTGTCCCTGAAACTCTTCCAACAGTTAGAAGAGCAAAGCCGAGCCCCTGTTACTGGTGGTGAAGGCTCTCTTTCTGGTATGTAACTCCTTCAGTGTCTTAGTATTTAGTATTAAAAATCCTTTTTCTTCTTAGTTCTCTAGCTAATGTTAGTCATTATCTTGGAGAATACCCTGACGGTCTGAAGTTTCTTTGGATTCAGGTTGCCTTTTTAAGAAGATAGAACTTACCGAGTCTATTAGATACGCTTCTGGAGATCCAATCGAATCCTGGCTCAATGGTTTACTATGTCTTGATGTTGCTAATTGCCTCCCAAATCCTGCCTGGTATGGAAATTTCACAGAAAAATAATACGATGTTTGCTACCCTTTCTTGCTAACTGATTCTTGGCTTTGGTTGTTTCTTCTGTCATTTGTAGCCATCCTCTGCCAAGTCAGTGTGATCTCTACTATGTCAACCGAGACACGCTATTTTCTTATCACAAAGACAGTGAGTTGTTTTTACAGGTAACTATATAAAATTTTACAATCTAGATTTTGGCTAGCTTTGTTTTGATATAATAACTTGACATTGGGTGGTATTCTACAGCGAATGATGGCACTTTGTGTCTCTTCTCACTACAAGAATTCTCCTAATGATCTTCAATTGCTGTCGGATGCTCCTGCTCATCATTTGTTTGTGCTGCTCGGTATATAACTGTTCCTCCTTTTCGTAGCTAGGTTTTAATCACCAAGTGTATAGTATTGCCTTAAAAGTTCTATTTGGTACAGGTCCTGTTGATGAGTCCAAAAACCAGCTTCCTGATATACTATGTGTTGTCCAGGTACTCTATTACTTTTTGTTATGTTTGGAGAAAATCTGTTAGTTGAACTAACAAAGAATAAAACCAGAAGTTATGAGTGTGCTTTTTGTTGGTTTGCAGTTATTTTGTTTTTAAAGTAAAATCATGAATCTTTTTATCTTGACGTTCTTTGTGATTGATTCTGGATGTAACTTGTCTTAAAGCAGCATTGTGATTAATTGTGGATGTACTTTTGCAGGTCTGTCTCGAAGGACAGATATCTCAGAAATCAGCCATCAAAAGTTTAAGAGATGGTCATTCACCACATGGAGATCAAATACCATGGAAGTTCTGTGAACAGTTCCGGAATCTTGTCTTTCCAACTTATTCGGGTGCTCGTATAGTACGCATAGCAGTCCACCCCAACGCCATGAAGGTGACTTTTAGCCTGCTCATCTTTTGATCTTTTAGGTTCCGTGGGGCATGAGAGACTAACAAATTGCTGATTGCATTCTATGTAGATGGGATATGGGTCTGCTGCAGTTGAACTATTGACCAGGTAAATGCATGGAAATATACATAAGTAAACACTAACTTGTGACTAATGCTTAATGATTATGATTTAATTGATTGATTTGGCAGGTACTTTGAGGGTCAGCTAGCTTCAATATCAGAAGGCGATGATGAACTCGATGTGGAGGCTCCACCAGTTAGAGTTACCGAAGCTGCTGAAAAGGTTCTTTATTTTTCTATCTATCCNGTTTTTTTTTTTTTTTTTTTGTATTATTCATTCAACTGCTTACTCTGTTGGTTTCTCATAGGTTTCTTTGCTTGAGGAACAAATAAAGCCGCGCACCAATCTTCCACCTTTGCTGGTTCCTCTTCGCGATCGACGACCTGAGAAGCTCCACTACCTCGGTGTCTCTTTTGGCCTTACTTTGGACCTTTTCCGTTTTTGGAGGAAACATAAATTTGCTCCATTCTATATCAGTCAGATACCAGTTAAGATTATCACTATTCATTCTCCTGAAATGCTTATTCTTGGCCTGTCTAGTAGCTAATAACACAGTTTCTATACTTGGTTGGAGCAGAGTGCTGTGACTGGTGAGCACACATGTATGCTTCTGAAACCGTTAAACAACGACGACTTTGAAGTTAATGAGTCAGATGAATTGGGCTTCTTTGCTCCCTTCTATAAAGGTTTGTTGATTCTTAAACAAGAACCGAAACTTTTCTGTATCTTTCAAGTATAACGTGCTTGATTTGATGTCTTGGCCACTTCTTCTCTTCTGTTCAGATTTCAGGATAAGGTTCTCTAAACTGTTGAGCGATAAATTCAAGAAGATGGACTATAAACTTGCAATGAGGTTAGCACTTACTCTTCTCTTTTCCCATGGAGACTTTTGCTGCAACATTATTTTAGGACGAAATTATACTTTTCTTGGGGTATCTGATGATATTCTCATGTCACTCTTCTGTCTAGTGTCTTAAACCCTAAGATCAACTTCACAGAGGTTGATTCTTCGGGGAGTTCAGCAAATGGATTTTTGAAGAAACTCGATGGAGTCTTTTCACCTTATGATATGGAGAGACTCAGAGCATACACTGACAATCTTGTTGACTTCAATCTGGTTAGCTTCTTTTCTCAGATTCTTCTTTTTGGGGGGAAACATGTACATGAACACACACATTGGTAAATATATGTTTTTTTTTTCCTTATCTTTTCAAAGGTTTATGACCTCTGCAAAACTCTAGCACATAATTATTTTCAAGAGAAGCTCCCAGTCACGCTTTCGTATGTTCAAGCATCTGTACTCCTATGCCTTGGCTTGCAGGAGTCAGATTTCTCTTCCATCGAGGTATAACATCTTTAAGATAACTTCAATGATTTGGACTCCTCGTTATGTTTCATCCGACATACCAAGATAAACTTGTAGACACATCTGGATGTTCTAAAGTTGGATCATTACATTGCACTTTACAGAGACAAATGCAGTTAGAGAGGGGGCAAATACACTCTCTTCTCTTGAAGGTTGCAAAGAAGTTATACAAATATCTGAATGGAATCGCAACAAAGGAGATTGAATCCACCTTCCCTCGGTTGAAAGAAGTAAGTTCAGATGGCAAAACTAACAATATACTTCGATGTTCCTTTGCTCAGTGATTATAATCCTTTTCTTTGAACATAAAGAGATACATACACTGATATCTGATTAATATGATTCATGGTGACTTTTTGTTGCAGAGAGTGCTTGAACCTCATAATGTATCGGTAGACGAAGATCTCAGGGAAGCAGCAAAAGAAGTCGAGGTATACGCTTCTTCTGTTCAAGCATTTATTCTTGTTTTGATTTCCATGTAAGGTCGAGAATTCGTTTTCACACTCGGATGTTTTGGTTTAAAGGAACTAATGAGGGCAAAGATAGAATTGGATCCTGAGCTGCTTGAACAATTTGCTATTGGGGGCAAAGAAGCTGAAGCATTGGAAAAGTCTAAGATCTCTTCAAGTGGTATCATCAGTATCGAGACCACCAAATCTTATACCAAGGTAAAGCCAAGTGGTTTTGATAAATCCGCCAAAAAGAGAGGCAGTGATAAGCAATCCTCCAGATCCAACAAGAAGAGAAGATCCTAATCTGGAGAACAGTGACCAGCAAATTTTGATCTTTTGTCTCTTTTTTTTTTTTTTTGAATTTGTAACCAAAATTTGAATGTTTATTGTAATTTTGGTTTGATAGTGACAGAGAAAATGCTACAGCGTTTCTGATACTGTTGGGGCATTCTAAGTGATCTGGTCATATCATATGTAACGTTAAGAGAAAAGAAAACCTCATAACCGATTACATTATACATTATTAGCCTTTAGATTATACATCATCATAAGCCATTATATTATACATGATATAAGCCGTTAGATTATATGATGAAGCAGCTTAATATATGACATCAACAAAATTCACATGCCACATCTGTGTAATTACTTCTTGGCACGAGATGAAGCTGCTGATTCGTAAACAATTCTAGTCGCTTTCTTGATCCTTACTGACTTCTTCTTTCTTCGTTGGCTTCTCCGGAGTCTTTTACGTTCAGTAACGTCGTTGTTACTAACTGAGCTCACATCACTCTCCACTGCTTCATTAGCTTTTTGCAAAATGAGAATAAAATATCGACAGAGTTCTCAGACAAAAATCTCCATGAAACTTCAATAAATTTTATCTCTAATCATAACAAGAATTAAAGCCATCTTACTTGTCTGAATCCAAGTAATTGCATCATTATCCCCACAAGCCTGACGGGAGAAATAAAATGCCGATGCAGTGTTGGCTAGAGCAAGTAAATCTCCAAAAGACATATGCTCAACACCATTCATGTCTCTTTTCCTAACGAAACTCCTGCATGCATCACTTCCTTAAGCTACTTTTCTTTCGACATTTCCAAAAATTTTAGGACAAAAAAAAAACCACAAAGACTTACCCATTATCTTCCTCATTCCGGCTGGATTGTTCTTCCGCCGTATATGGGCAAATCGGAGCAATTGGTTTAACAGGTGTCTGAGGAATCCGTGGAGCTTGAATGTTGTTTTCTTCTATCCCTCTGTTCACCATTTTTGATCTAAGAGAGAAATGGCTTTTTCTTTCGTGGGTGCTACAGATATAACGATTCCATGCTTATTATGAAACCTTGAGTTATACATAAATAATTCGTTAGTGGATGCATTGCTACACACTCCACCACATGTCACCTCTCTGCACTTACGTAGCTTCTTCATCTCACAAGCATTTTGTTTTGCTGTCAAATAGAGAACAAAAAGGAATCACAGTGATCCAACATACGGACACTTGTTTCATCCAAATACAAAACAAATATATCGTATTTCTTTTGTCATGAATGTTTGGCAGCTAAAGAGGCTAATCTGGATCAAATGTGTAACAGCGATCAGAAATTTTTGATCATTTGTTTCTTTTTTTTTTTTTTTTGAATTTGTAACCAGAATTTGAATATTTATTGTAACTTTTGGTTTGATAATTTCACAAATGAAAATGCTTACAGTGTTTCTGATTCTGTTGGGGGAATTCTGCAGCCATAATACAAAATGTTCCATAAAACTATACATACATATTTTGACTGCAATATGTCAAACTGTTTCACATCTCGGCAGCAAAAGACTTCCCACATCCACAGGTTTGTGTAGCGTTAGGGTTTGAGAAAGAGAAACCTCCACCGATTAAAGCATCGCTGTAATCAAGCTGCATTCCGAAAAGGAAGAGCATGCTCTTCGGATCACAAACTGCAAAAACAAGAAATGTGTGCACCAGAAAAATCTGAGCTTTCATTCTACAGATGAATAAACACTTGACTTCAAACTACAAAATAGACTTGAAGTCTCAGAACAAGAATCAGTCTAAATGACAAGTGTGCAGACTCTAACACCGCACAGCTAATACTACTCTGACATATCAATGTATCAAGCTGCATACCATAAGAGTCTACTGACCATCATCAAAGCAGAAATTCATACGCAACATGGCGAGTCTACATCCTCAAATAACTTACTGATCTTACTGGTTGTATCAGAATAGAAGAAACTTACCTATAGCGAAACCTTGGTATTCAATGGTAGAATCATCTGGTCGAGCGTTGGCTCTGTTCTCAAAGTCCATCGTGTAAGACATCCCTGAGCATCCTCCTTGTTTGACACCAATTCTCAAGCACAAATCCTCCCCGCGTTCTGATCTCATCTTATTCAGATGCTTTAGAGCATTATCCGTCAGGGATATCGCCGGCTTCAGTCCCTCCATTGCAGCAGGTGCAGCTGACAAAAATTTACAAGCCTCTTTGAGTTTGAGTTCTCGTGAATAACACAAAAACAAAACTAGCTTAGTACACTTCTCACAGAGAGACATATCTAGGATACAGAGATTATCTCCACCGATTAGAATTTTCTCAGACATCAGCATCCTATAAAGTTTATCAATTTTTTAAAAGCAAAGGTTCTATTTTTACTGACAGGAATCGTAAAAAAGCATAGCGAAAATTTTGCAGGAAGCGAATCGAAATAAAACGCTTTTATTGGAAGATAAAGCAGAGTAAATTCCCAATTCTCAATTCGAACCTGGAGCTGAACTGGATCGAACATAGAGGCGGTTGCTCCGATTGAGATTCACGTACGATGAACGAGGAAACGAAATCGAATTACATGGAACCAGAGAACGGAAACTTGTGGTAGAGATCCTTAGCTGAAGAAAAGTTGGATTTGAAGTCGTGATTCCAGCGAACGCCATCATCCCGGAATAGAATCGCCGAGAGCTGAGAAAATCTCTGCACTGAAAAACGTGTTTTTTAACAAGACCAGGAAACAAAGAAAACAAAATCAATCTATTTTTGCTTTGATAATTATTACTTTCGAGTCATCCACATGTTTTCCGTTTTCAATTAAGGGATTGGGTTAGTGTTGATTATCATGTTTTGAGCCAAAAGTAGTTAAAAATGAACATTTGAACCCTGTGTCTTAATCGGGTCCTAAATTGTAAACCCGATTTTGACCCGGTGGGGAGTTGGGTTATACCCGAACCTAAAGGCACACACATAGCGGGGATGCCTGCCTATTCCCCCCCCAACTAAATTGACTCCATCGGGATCCA